>JAKCWG010000036.1:0-106836 GCA_021464415.1 Lonicera japonica
ATTAAACCTATTAGATAAAACATTCTTAGAGAGAAAGTGTGTTGTTGGAGAGAGAAAAATTCAGATGCAGAGAAAGGATTTACAAAATTTTAAGTGAATGTCCCAGTTTGTAGAAAACTAAGTCACTGGAAAAAAAATTAGATCTTCGGAAAATTCAAGAATGGGTGATGGAAAGTGACGAGAGTGAGAGAGAAGAGGAAACTATGATACCGGAGAGAAAGAAGGTAAAAAGGGTTGGTGGAAAATAAAGGATTAATGAAGGGTATTGTGGTAATCTTGCGAGGTAGGGGAAGGGCATGATGGACAACACACTTTTTGAACATTAAAATCTGTTACTTTCGTAAATAGTTTGAATTGGACGGCTATTTTTAGTAGTCCAAAATAAAACAATGTTACTTTTATAATATTGGTTATTCATATGCTATTTATGTAAATTCCCTAAAAAAATGACAAAATTACCATTATTATTAATTTACTAAAAAATAATTCATTTGTGATGGAATTACAAAATAAGTTTTGAAAATGAATTTTATCATGAAAAGTGAAAGAACATTAATTTTTGATATAGAAAAGCATAAAAAGGTGGCCTCGAATACTATTACACACTTTGTTTTTTCTTCATATTTATTTAGAAAGAGATAACACTAAGTAGGTATCACTGTATTCAATAAAGATCATTTTTAAAATTTTATTTAGTTTAAAAATTTTTATCACTAGTTTCTATTTGTAGAAATTGTTATTAAAATTTCTTATATAACATATCATCAACCTCATATATAAAGTTCTATTGGATACTTTTTTTCGTTTCTTACCACTTTTCAACAAAAATAAATAAATTATATTAATATGAATGACTATTGAAGATGGATAAATTTTTTTTTTTTAAACATTTTGCACCTGAAAGGATTCGAACACTGAATGTCTAAATGTCCCTTCTAAGAACCTAATGAACCACTAGGCCAACCCCATAAAATCTTTTTTATAGTGCATATGCTGGGAGATAGATTCCATGGCTTCATTTCATTTTATAGTGCGTCTCGAACTAAGAACTACTATTTGACTTTTTCACATTCCAAAACAAGCTCTAATTTGAACAAAATTGATTGGACTTAACTGACAATTACATGATTCTGATACACACTAATTATATCTCAATGTAACTCATAATTTTGGACGTTCCAAACTTAAAGACATGACTCTTAATTTGCCATAGCACTTGCGGCCCAAAATAGTTGGCCCCTCAGATAACAATAATAAGAAGAGCAATTACAGTATTTATCAAACTTTACTTTTTGTATAGATGCATATACAAGTATAGAAAAAAATGGCCCTCTATATGGGATTCTTTTCATAGTCGGCATCTTAAATTATTGTCTAATTGGCCTTATGGTAGGGCACCTCTGAGTTTATACATATTTCTAAAGATAATTACGAAGTATAAGGAGTGGGAATCAAGTACAAGTCATTTTCTCCTAACAGCAGCTCCAAATGCCTCACTCATATCATTTCTTGAGGTTTGATTCCATTTGCAAGTTTCCAATCAAAGTGGTATAGTAATTGAGCAAGTGGAAGTTCAACATCTGCAATCCCAAATGACATGCCAGGGCAAATCCTTCTCCCTGCCAAATGGAATAAATTTAAAATCCATCCCTTTAAAATCAATGCTTGATCCTTCAAATCTTTCGGGTTCGAATGACTCCGCGTTGCTCCAACTTTCTGGATCTCTTCCAATTGCCCACGCGTTTATAAGAACCTTCGTTTTTATGGGTATCTCATAGCCGTTGATTTCACATTGTTCTCTTGATTCTCTCGGAACGAGTAACGGAGTAGGAGGGTGTAATCTGAACGTTTCTTTGATTACGCATTTCATGTAGTTTAGTTTATCCATGTCTTTCTCTTCGACTTTATTCTGTCCTTGTAGGACTTTTCTCACTTCCGCTTGTGCCTGCTCCATTACTTTTGGATTTCGTATCATTCGGACATTGCCCATTCTACTGTCGTTGCTGAAGTATCCGTTCCGGCAGTGAATAAGTCCTGAATAAGAATGAGAAAAGATTCAATTTTGGGTACTAGAATTTAGTTGAACTAGAGTTTGGGTTATATATGATTTAAAGATAAAATGTTATAATAATAGCAAGTAGTGTAATGATCGGGAGTTATATATGCTATTACTTGGAGATCTTTTTAATAAGGTAGTTAAATTTTTTTTTCAGAAAGTCAGATCTTTTTTTATTTTTTATTTTTTTTGTTGGCTATGTCGTCAGTACGATTGTGATGTCAAACGTGCATTTTGTCATTATCAAAATGTTCTGGGAAAAGTAAAGTGATATGTCCTCAGGTGAAATAAGACAAGTTTGAATGACCAAATCACAATTTACTTTTTATAAAAAAATCATGGTTGATTGATTACCTGAAATTTAGTCAAGTAGAAGGTTTTTTCAATTGTTATGTTGATAATAACTTTTGTTAATCTATTGTTGTACACCCATATAATTTAACTAGTATTAATTACAATATCATAATATACAATTAGCCATTGCTAAAATGTAGGAGAAAAATGTTTGATCAATACGGCATACTATATGTTATTGTTACAACCATAGTATATATTCAACATTTTTCTACATTGGAAAGGAATACGACAACATAGGTTATAACGTAAATGTTACGATATATAAAAATGAAAAAGATTGGTGTAATGTTACACTGACCCATTAAGTTTACTAGATATCTTAGCCACATACACAACATAGGTTATAACGTAAATGTTACGATATATAAAAATGAAAAAGATTGGAGTAATGTTACACTGACCCATTAAGTTTACTAGATATCTTAGCCGCATACACAACATAGGTTGTACCTTCGTAAGGTATAACTTATATAATACACTAATGTAAAAATAAGCTATAAGATTACCCCTAAGAAAAGTTAATTAATTCCAAAAGATTTATATGACATACCTTCATGACAGCTTTGATGTTGTTGGCAGAGAGAGGAAAATCAAATAGGCCATCGCTAGCTTGAACTCTCAAAAGAACATCAACTAAATCTATTTCCTCCCCAGAATCAATCATCCCATCATTTCCCCTTCTTTCTTTATGATCTTTAATTATATTATCAAGAATCTTGTCAACTTTGTTATGCACTTTCTCAATGGAACCCTTCACCCCACTAATTGAATGAAGAAACTTAAGCGAAGGGAACAAATCCGGTAGATCAAAACCACCCGTCAACTTCAATGCTTCCTTAATCGCCACGATAAGTTCGTCTTGATCTTTGCACCTCGTACCTATAACCGCCCTCATAGTTATATTATTGATCGCCGCGAAAACCATTTCACTAAGGTTAATGGGAACCCCTTGTTGTTGCGATAATGATATTGATTGGATGAGATTTCGCACTTCCTCTTCTCTTATTGATTTGAAAGAAAGGACACGTTTTGCACTTAAGAGTTCTAGTACGCAAATTTTGCGCAGTTGTCTCCAGTAATCTCCATAGGGAGCAAAAACTATGTTAGAATCATTGTAGGTTAATATACTAACCGACGTAAGTTGTGGCCTATAGGCGAATATAAGGTCATGTGTTTTCATTACCTCTTTCGCCCCGTCGGGGGAGGAAATGATGAGAGTGGAAATTTGGCCAAGTTTGAGGTGCATGATCGGTCCGTATTTTTTGGCCAAGTTTCTAAGGGCGTGGTGAGGTAGGGCACCGGCTAATTGGTGCAAGTTGCCGATGATGGGAAATTTGCTCGGGCCGGGGGGCAATTTTTTGAGATTTTGGGCCTTAGATGAATTAACATTTTTGAGGATGAAGAAGAGGAAGAAAATGAAGAGGAGGGAAGCAGAGATGAGAGGAAGAGGGGAGAATTGAAGATCCATTGGAGAGTAGTGAGGTTTCATGGTCTTGGTGGTCAGTTGTTTTAATGGTTTAATAGAAAGAAAGAAAGAAAAATAATACTCTTGCCATTCAAATAATTGATAGCAGTCGCAAATTGACTTTATTAATATTTTTTTAAAAATATTTATTTTGACTTAATTAATTGTCCATGATATATTTTATTCATACATACAGTAAAACCTCTACATAATACTACGTAATACTTTATAAAGTTATAGCCCTCACTTAGTTATAAAAAAAAGTTGATTCGAAATTAGGTTAGTTGTGTATAAGAATAACTTTAACATTGTAATAAGTTATAAATTTTTTCGATTCTATCTTAAGAAAATTTGCTCTTATATACTAATATTTTTCAATAATAAAGAAAATATTTAATTTCACAATAAATTTAAGATGAAGTAAAATATTTCCAGCTTACGTGTCTGCAATCTCTCATTAAGATGGACACTTTGTCGTTGAAGCCAAAATGTTTCTAGATTCTCAAGCATGTCTTCAGCATGCAATAATTGGAATTTTTGTATGTTGTGAATGTTTTAATTACTCGCAAGTGTATGAATCGGTACTTAGTATAGCTTAAGCAAGAGCGAGATCGAACCCTAGGGACTTGATGGATGGAATGTACGAATCTCTCTCAGTAATTAATTAATTCCTAATCTAGTTTAAAAATTAATTGGGATGATTTATCAACTACAAATAAAATAATAAACTAATAAAAATACTAATGAAATAATCAATTAATAAAATACTAGGGTGGCGGAGTCATATATTTGATATCATATTCCTAGCATTCATGCCCAGGAAACTCTACGGATTAGAGCCAAAAATTTATTGAACTCAAGCCTTGCACGCAACCATTTTTTTCTTTAATTACAAACTTTTCGATTTAATTCCAAATACCTGAAAAGCTCCAAAAACACAATAAACGTAGTAATATATGCTCTTCAAGATATATATTAGTGCCCTAAATTATACCAATTTCTTGGCACATGACTATACTATCATCCTCGTTTTTTATTTTATTTTTTTCAACTAAAACTCTGATTTAGTTTTAAGCTCACTCGAAAAATAAATTTGGTCTGTTCCCAATATTTATTAATAGGAAGGTTTTACTGTATTTCAAAATATTGGTATAATTAGTATGTGTTAAAAAATTAAAATTATCAATTTAAAATATTCTAAAAAATAATAAATTATATTAATTTGAGATCTCGATATTATTTGATTATGGGGATCTACTAATACAAGATTCCCTACTCGTTTGAGGTCAATGCTTGTTGTCTTTTTGTAGTGCTATTTTTTTGGGTTTTAATTGTTTATCAATATTGTTAAAATAATTATTTTTTTGTTAAAGTCTAATATTGTTTTAAAGAGTAGCAAGATAAAATATTCTAAAAAATAATAAATTATATTAATTTGAGATCTCAATATTATTTGACTATGGAGATCTACTAATACAAGATTCCCGACTTGTTGAGGTCAATGCTTGTTGTCTTTTTGTAGTGCTATTTTTATGGGTTTTAATTGTTTATTAATATTTTTACAATAATTATTTATTTGTTAAAGTACATATAATATTGTTTTAAAGAGTAGTAAGATGGTATGTATTTTTTACCATATATTATGGTAGGTATTTCTCTAAATTTATACATTTTTGTTATATTTAGGAGCGATGATCTATCAAATATTGTTATATTAACTAAATATACTATGATTAATATGATAAGTACTTGACATTCTTATTCATTTGTGGTAAATAATTAATGGTGTGGTGTAATGTATTATACTATGCATTCACACACTATAGTGAATATTCTATATTATTTAAAAAATCAAAATAAATATTTTCAGTTCTAAAAAAGTATTTCTCAAATTGAACAATTAGTCTTTCTAACAACATGTAAATATAACTAAAATATTAAATCACTAGCTCAAAACTTAAAAATGTATTAATTTAGAGAAAATTTCACTATAATCTACTGTGGAAAACACCTACCCTACCACTACTCTTGTTTTAAAAAATTATACGATATATTTTTAAAGTTATACATTATTTTAACAAAAACAAAATTACTTTGAAAATAATAATTCTTGTTATAGAGGGAAAACAAATAATAGCGGGGTGTACGATGGGACAAACTATCTTTTATTTTTATTTTATTTTTGAGATCGACAGGCTATTCTTTTCTCATCAATCTAAAATATTTATTTCCTCAAAAGTTAATAGTTTGGTTTTAAAAGTCAACATGCTCAAAATTACTTACCAAAATAGACCCTTTTAATTATTAAAAATAAAATAAAATAAAATTTTCTACTTCTTTTTTTCAAAGCCAAAGCTATAAGTTCTAGAATTATTATGATAATTACACGACGCAAAACTTAATTTACATACTTCAAGTGTTATGGAAACTTAGAACTTAATTGAGGGAAAGGTGTAAATAGTCTTTTCCTTACTATTTTTTTTTCTTGGACACATCCTAATTATTTGCATTAGTTCGCTTCATTGATGTAATACTATAGACTTACTAAAATTTTTAATTTTTTTTAGAAAATTACTTTTTTAACCACGCATTCTTATAGACATATATTATATATGTGTTATACCTTCTTATACATAATGTTATCGTCATGCATTACAAAAAATATAATACACGCGATAAAAATATTTGATAATTGTATTATTGCTCTTTTGTTAAACCACTCCGTGGCCATTAACAAGGGGATCATATAAAATGTTGGACTTGACTTACTCTCTATTATTTTTTTGGTTCAATTTTATTTAGTGTAGTATAGTTCAATGGCTAAACAGATTATTTTTTTTCATGAAATTTGGTAAAGATAATTTCTATAATGAGTACATCTCTACAAAACTTCTATCAAAAAAATTAAAAAAGAAGTAGATGAGATGATCTAAAATTTCAATGGACGAAAATGAACATATATACCACATTTTATTACATAGATTTTCGTTTTGAATTTTTTAATAAAATTTTATAAAAGTGATCAACTCAATATAAAAATTTTACTAAATTTTATAAAAATGTTCATTTATTTAATTCTCTAACTGCATCCCATTAAAAAATGCGTGGCTTTATAATATCGAATTTCCATATAATATCATAATAGAGCCGCCGTGTTATCATTTTCATCCATGCCAACTCTTTAGTTAGCCGCCGCTAGTCAAACTAGAAAAATAGTCAACTGTGTAAATAGTCCCAAATTATGGGATCAATTTCACTTTGGCCCCTCAACTTTAAACAGCATCGTTTTAACCCCTCAAATTATTAATCGAGTTTCAATTTGGTTCTTCCATTCATTTTGGCTGTTAAAGTTGACGAAAGTATTATAATACATTTTTAAAAGCATTATAATCCTACTATTGGAGAAAATTGATATTCCTATGCGATTTTCTTTACAAAAAAAAAAGGAAAAATATACGGGGAGTATTTTGGATAATGTAGCATTAGTGTAACATATCAACTGAACATTTTAGTATATCAAATTTTGGTATTCCAAAAATTTGAGTAGAGTAATTGCAATGAATTTTGGGGTACTACTTTTTTAATACAGTAGGGTACGAGATTTTTGGTACAGCATTGCAATTAGGGGCGGGCTTGGGGCTGTGGCGGGAAGGCGCCACGGCAGTCCAGCCCACTCCTACTCACCCAAGGCCCAGCCCCAACACTTCACTTCCTTTCCGGCTTCTCACTATGTGGAACCCATTATCCTCTACAAAACTCACTCATTTCTTTTATTCGGTGTATCATTTAAGTCTTGTTTGATTCGCGTATTTAAATACTTAAAAAAGAAAAATATTTTATTTTTTTTATTTAATAAGCATAAATTCCGGAAACACTTTCTTGACAAAGGAAAAAGTAGGGGGTAAAATTATTCCCCTCAAAATCTATGGAATTGATTTTACCTTGTGATTTTCGAGCATTTATTACAAAAAATTTGAACAACAATACCCTTACCTAAATACTTAACACGCTTTACCAAACACAAGAAATGAAACATGATAGGAAGTTTAGTTTTTCACTTCCATGAGAAAGACAAGGAAATTGTTTTCCTTTCCGTGAACGGAACGAGACCTTAGTGGTGTTGGACACGAAAACCGAAAGATTGAATTGAATCAAGTTGAATCGATCAATTAAAAAAATATTCTAAACCAAAACAAAGATATTACTATACTACATAAAATTTTATGTTACAAACTCTAATGAAAAATCTAGTCTTTGAGCTATAATAGATATTTGAGTATTATAAATATAAAAGTTAATATATTTTTAATCAAAATAAGTGTTGCTTTACAATTTATTTATTTTAAAAGAAAATGGGATTAAACCAAACCAAAAATTTCGGTTCGGGCTTGGGTTTGGAAGATTTAAAAAATCAAACCGAACTTTCAAATTCGATTTCAATTTGGGTCTCTTAATTTTCACTCCTATCGAAACCGAAAACACCCATACTAACATCTCTCTGGGACCCGTGATCCAATATTACTAAACCAATTTTCTCTTTACCAGAGTATTGTATTAATTACTTGACAAGTTATATTGAATGTTTTTAAAGTTGTAAATTATTTTAGCAATAATACCACCAAAGAAAAAATTGGGTTAATTTTTATTTACTCTCTTCTATAAACTAAAGATTTTACTTAAGATGTCTTAAATTAATTTTTTTTTCTGGGAATATGACCTTTGTTTTTTAACAAATAAAAAACATTTATACAAAAGGTAGAAAGACCAGGGTGGTTCAAAAGAAGAAGTAGCTTCCGACATAACTCGCACTTTAGGCGTCTTATACGGATTTTCACATTTTCTACTACTCTGAGTTAAAAATCCTGAATAAAAAAAAACGCGTTATGATTGCTATTAATTCTGAATTACTATTTTCTTAAAGAAAATTTAGAAAAAAAATTAAACTCTTAATTTAATAAATATTTTATTTCCATTTGTTTATTAAAATTTTATGCCAATTCAGCTTACCCGAGGAGAAAATTTTGAGTCCGCCCTTGAATAAAACATATAATACCCACCCCATCTTAACAACCATAAATTCGCACTTGCTTTTAATAATACAGTCTAACATAAAGCATATTATAAATAATTTAATGAATTATTTTAATGTGTACAAAAACTAACAATATCCCTACCCCAGATCGCGCTTAAATCTAGATGCATTGAACATAAGAGCATGCAAGTTGTAGAGGGTTGTATATATGTATAATCGGAAAATTTCACATGCGGACCGGTCCGTACGGACCGGGACCTTTAGCGACGCTTTTCCGTCGCTAATAACATATCCCCAATGTATTCGCAACGGAAAACCGTCGCTAAAGGTTTCGGTCCGTAAGGACCGGTCCGTATGTGAAACGCTCTGTATGTATAATTGTATTATTATTAAATTTGGCCAACATATGATGACCACCCTAGTCTAACATAAAACAGATGATAAATAATTTCATGAACGTGGAATAACGTCAGAGTTCATCTTTGGCAACTATAATTTATTGCATTTATTATATTCTAGAAAAAATACTAGTTTTTTGCATCAATATTATAACCATATTCCCTCTTCTCTTTTACATGTGGCAGTGATGATATGTATGGCCGAATTGTAAGTCGCATGAGAGGGTTATGTAATATTATATTTTTACTTGTCTTATATAATATTTCTTCTTATTGTTAAAAAAGAAACTAGAATTTATTACATGAAAATAAATTTTGGTCAGCGGAAAAGTTGTATACCCAATGTGTCAATTTTAAAATGCTACGCCTAGTGCCACTATTCTGGACTAGAAAACCATGGTACTGAAACTGAGGCCCGGCTGGCCCTCCTCTGGCGAACTGGTCGACTTGGTTTTTGTCATTCTTCTCATCTTTCTGCGAAGTTATGATCGAGTCTCGTATTCGGCACTCTTCCACCTTAGTTTTTTTTAAGTATTACTTTGAGAAGTTGTACTATATAATTTTAAAATTGTATTATATAATTTTAAAGTTGTACGTTGCTCTAACAATAAAAATAGGATAACTGTATTGCCGAAGCAATATACAAATTATTTGTTATTAGGATCAAGTTTAAGGAACATTCCGTACGGATTAGTCATTTTGAGGGAGTAAATTGATGAATTTTTTGACGAAATATGATAGGGATGATCTACATGATTAAAAGATCATCATATTCCTATTGAATTTTATCATAAAATTCAACAGAAAATTGGGATATATATATATATATCAATTTTTTAATTAACCCACTTATTGAAGTTTTTGATAAAATTTGGTGGAGACAGTATATTAATCATGGAGATCACTTCCACCATACACGTTTTATGAAAAAAAAGTAATAAATTAAAATAAAAAATCACCAATTATAAGAAATGCCCTGTACATGTTAAAGTATCGGGATATTGAAAAATAGGGCTTGTTTGAAAAAGTTTTTGGCAAAAAAATCAAGGAATAATATTTTTATAAATTAAGGGCCTATATTTGACCAAACTCTAAAAGAAGTGCAAAGTTAACTTTGTATAGTAGATTTTTAAATTTTAATTTTTTATGAAATCATGTAAAATTAAGTTTGCAATACATGTTTTTTAGCATATTATTATAATTAAGTGTTAAATTGAAGTGCTTTAGAATAATTTTAACAAATTACATATTCAAAACCTATTTATTAATCAGATGCACAAAATAATATTTTCGGAGTTATGTAAAGTCAAGTTTGCACTCCTTATTTTTTTAAAATATTATTATGTATTTTTGTTTATTTGATGTTACTTTAAATTTTTATGAATGAAATAATAAGAATATAGTTGTTATGAAATATAAACACGTCATGCAAAATAAATTTGCATTAAATTTTTTTATTGCAAAGTTAAGTTTGCACAAAACACAATTTTGTGCAAAGTTAAGTTTGCATTCAGTCAAATCCCTTGTTTTAAAAAACAATTGATAAACAAGCCCTTATTTCAGAATAATAATGATATCTAGGCCCTTATTTCTAAAAAATATTATTTGTTAGTTTTTGTGTGAAAAACATTGTTACGCAAAACCTTTTACCTCATTTCTAGTAACGATAATTACAGTTAAGGTTTTGTTAAGTTGCCCTTATTACCAATCCATATTTAGAATTATCCATCCACTAATTCCATCCAAATTTTGTAGAAGTTGACTAAAATACCGTCATCTTCAACCTTGGCCATTCT
This sequence comes from Lonicera japonica, assembly GCA_021464415.1. Taxonomy (NCBI): domain Eukaryota; kingdom Viridiplantae; phylum Streptophyta; class Magnoliopsida; order Dipsacales; family Caprifoliaceae; genus Lonicera; species Lonicera japonica. Next base: position 11,105 of record JAKCWG010000036.1, read on the forward strand.
CCTTAATCCCTACAACAAAGAACCCTAATTGTTTCCATTTATCTAAACTTAAACCCAAATTAAAAAATAAATCCAACAAATTTCTCTAAAATCTATACAAATCTCACATCTTCTCTCTCTAAATGCAAATTGTATATACAAATCTTGCTTTTTCCCTCCCTAAACCCAACTATACAAATCTCAATCTCTTTCTCTAATACTCTTATTTCTATTTCCAAAATCCCATTTTACAGGTGGAATTGAATCAACCAACACCAGGTCATACAAATTTGATATTGAGCACATTAAAATCTAAATTAACAAATCCTTGTCATTTTTCTTCAGCTCATTCAACATCAATTGCATTTATGAATTTTTTTTTGCTCTACAAGAAACTTCTCTATGTTTTTATGTCAAAATGGCGACCAATTAGAAAATTTTAATCTCTCTCCTCTCTAAACATACTTACATACATATATATACTAGGGTATACCCGTCCCATTAGATACGATAAAACGAAATTTTTTTGGATAAAATATAATTATGTGAAAAATGTAAGGATCGAAGATGTGTATGATTGCATGTTACTTGGGGATGAAAACGGATCAGGTCTCACAAAAACGAAATTTCCTCCATCTAAAAATATAGCATCCTCACTCGAGACAGATCTTACTTGTATAATTAGACCTGAAACGCCTCGACCCTTTTATAATATAAAGGTGTTATGAGTGTATTTAAAAGAAAAAAATGTTATATTCTTGGCAAGTTGGACCCTGGTACAAAAAATTTCCTCCCCATTCAGCTATGTTCGGATTTAAACCCACTTGATTGGGATATTTTAATATTTTTTAATTTTATTACAGTATCTTCTAATCATTGTGTAATATTTTCAATGACTAATGAGTTAGAAGTATGTTACGTATGTCATTATAGTTGTAGTATTTTATGAGTTTTCTTGGAATTCTTTTATACATAATTTAATAATCGCAAAGGATCTTATTTTGTAGATCTTAATGAATATATTTTAAATATATAAATTTTATTAAAGTTGGATTTGTAGATTTAAAGTTATGGCATTTGAATTTGATGAGAGAGAAGTGTTGTAGAAAAGTGGAGAGATGTAAGAGTTCTATTTGTGTATATGTTTAGTGTATGAGTAAATGTTGAGTTGATTTGATATCTTATATATTGTGAGTGTAAAAATGATCTAACGGTCTAAAAATGTTAACACTATTAAGAATTAATATAAGACATTGAATTGATTTATTATTTTATTATAAAAAATCCTTGTTTCATGATATAGAAATATCGAAGGTGAATATAGATATATCTATATCATTATAAAAAAAATTTGAGTTGATGAAGAAATGAACTCTAAAGCCCTTGATGGGTTTGGTAGATGGTTCCTTTCATCTGCAAATAGTGGAGGTCATGGTGGTGGTGAATCTTAGTCTGATTTTGCCAAAGTCTATATTTTAGGATTCCTAGATCTTAGATATCATTCAAAATTTAAAGGATTAATTTAGTTTCAAAATTCTAACTAATTTAGTATTCCAGATAAGTTATCAAATAAAGGGCTTAAGGCTTTTTTTTAGAGGAGTAAAGATGAGGAGGTGAAGGATCATGTAATACCTTTAAGCCATTGAACCGATAGCTCTCATTAGTAAAGACTCTCCCACTCTTGTTTTAATTAAAGTCTATTTTCTATATTAAAAACGCCCACAAAGTTCACATTGAGTCCATAACTCACCCACATATTAAAAGATGCTTTAGGGGAGTTTGCAGCACAATAAACAACCCAACTAGATAGGTTTGTCGCACAAAAAACCCACCCAATTTGTCGCACGACAAACCCATTAAGTAAAACCGACCACTTTCTGACACATAAATCTATTAGAACCCATCACTTCAGTTGTTTGTCACACGACAAACGGCACAATCTTGTGTTGTGTTGTGCGACAAACCCTCCCCAGTACTATATATAGGCCAACACCCCCATTGGTTCAAGGACACGGTTTTTACACCAAAATTTCTTATTCTCTCTCTTATCTTCAATCTCCAATCCTTATTTAGAAACACATTTGATAATATTTATTTTCGCAAGAGTCTCGGATCTAATCTTGGCACCTAGAGTGCCACCTTTTAAATCGAACCACTAGAAATATTTCAAAGAGTAAGAGCAAGTACACGCCATAGGTTTCTTTGCATACTTTATTTCTTTCTTATTTATATTATATCGACGGGGAGATAATCACCTAAACTTCTTTTTTAATTAAGTTATATATATGCTACATGTTTAATTTTCTAGTTGGATAAATTTACTGTTACTGATAGTTTACCATTTTCAAACAAAGTTTCTTTTCAAAATATTAAAAAGTAAGGCCATTATCGTCCGATTAAACCAAGCTTTCAAAATCCATTGATACACTTTCCTCAAGAGTTCAATTCTATATCAAATCAATTCCGATAAGATCCGATCTTTTCTAAATAAACCAAACGAGATAATTTATATTGTTATATGGGAAAAATATACCGAATCAATCTTAGGATTTCAAAATAGATAAGATAAACTTTTGTCACTAGTAATTAGACTTTGAAAAAATCAAATATCGAATCACGGAATACAAGATTTTCTTCCCTTTCTCCCGTTTTTCCTAAAATTAGGTTTTCATGAGATATTTCTAAAAAGTAGTAGTATATCAGTAAAGGCATCAAAGTTTTTTAACATAGAATAAACATATAAAGACCACTAAAAACCAAAAGGGTTGAACGGGTGCTTAACACCTTCCCAATCAGTAATATAGTTCTCGAACTCTATAGAATCCTGGTTTCGTATACAAACATGTAAGGAAAAGGCTTATCTGTAGCATTTTTCCTTACACAACTCTTTTGTCCGTTTTTTCATAAAACTTACTAACAATTCTGAACGAACCTTTCTGCAAAAAGAATAGGATAGAACGACACACGATATGAATTATCACCATATAGAAGCGAATGAATCAATGGAATTTCTTCCAATATTTCAGACCCCTAAACTTGAGGTTGGGACTCAGGGGTCGCATTTGCAGATTCTTACACCTAGTACACTTATTGACACCACAACCAATAAACACGAAACCACTCTCATCAAGAAAGTGGTAGATTGTGTAAATGCTCCTAGAAAGTCACCATGACTTAGTAACCAATACTCTAGGCGTTAGGTAACAATAAACCAGTCCACTAAAGGCCTTAAATCCCCTAAATCTAAGGTCTCACCAAAGGTTTCAGGGAAGTTTAAGTCTAGATTTGCTTCCAATTTATTATAATATTGTCTGATAAAGAAGATGAGAGTTTGGATGTAGTTGACAAGGGTATGAAACATAAGGCAGAGGGACATGGGAATGATAATGCAATTGTTCCATTGGTGAGTCAGTTGGCTAACAATACAAGTAGTTTAGATATTGATGATGATTGGGGTATTAGGACTTTGATAGAGATTACATGTGAAGGAATTGATGATAGTGATTGGGAATAAGATTTTCCACCGTATGAGAAACCAAATAAACCAGTGGGAGAGACATCTCAACCTTTAGCCATTGCACCACCCCTAACCTCATAACTTCAGCCACTATATCTCACAGTTTAATCTCTTAGGATTTTATAATGTAAATGCTGAAGAAGGGTATCATAGTGGTATTAATAGTGTTATTGATGATGATTGTTAGAATTTAAAAAATGGAGAGGAGGATAGTGGTGATAAAGATGGGGTAAATTTTAGGGATATAGAGGAATATACACTGTTGACCTAAAGGTCTTAATCTTATTTTGATAATAACAATAAATCAATCTTGTGTAATTTAACTTGTTTCTTTATATAAGTTTATAGTTCACTTACTTGGAAAATCAAGAAAAGCATGGTTGCTCAAAAGAAGCATGACAAGGATCATTCAATCCATATCCGATCAAGTCAATAAATCATTGAAAAAGTCAAGGAGGATCAATATCATCACAATGTTATTCATGAAAATCAAGATCAAGGATCATATACAAAAGCTTTATGGCAAGAACTTCAAGTGAATATCAAATTGAAGAAACAAATCGAAGCATTCAAAGACTCGAATATTCAGTAATTGAGTGAGTGCTTAGGATTAATGTAAAGTTTCTTAATTGATTTTTTTATATAGCTCAAACATGAACATGTATTATATCTTGATTGATAAACAAAGTTTGAATCAAAATCATTTCAAAAACATCATTCTTACTAAACCTGTTTTTGAAATAAATTTACATTAAATTCAAATGAGCATATCTTGAGCTCTCATGAAAATAGGTGTCTTGGATACTTGATTTTAACATCCCCAAAGCATCAAAATTGATTTTGGAGCTTAAATGCAAAAGTCCAAAAATTAGGATTTTTGGCCTAATGGCTTAATGGACAGTGGTACCCATCAGTCGACTGATGGCTTATGCTTAGTTGACTAAGGGTCCATCAGTCGACTTATGAGCTTTGCTCAGTCGACTGATGTCCCAGAATATAGCCGTTGAAAATCTGACTTTTTACCATTTTTTGTGCCAAACTTCTACCAAACCTCTAAAACGGCTATATCACTTTTGGGACTATATATACACTATCTAAGACATATTTTGGTAATCTTGAACACTTAGACAAACTCATTTTTCATCTATCCTCATCATTCAAAGATCCAAGCTTTAGAATTGATCATAATTATTCATCTTTGAGCTATCCATTTGATCAGTCAAGATAACTCTAGTGTGAGCTTCAAATTGTATCTATCAAACACTTGAGAGTTATTGTTAATTGGTGTGAATCACCAAATAATTAGTATTCATTTATGAGAGGTATATCTCATAGGATAACAAGAAGGTAAATTCTTGTTTAGTATTTGTGAGAGGTAAATCTCATAAGTTAGCAAGAGGGATTCTTGTGAGAGTATTGTGGTAGATCAATACTTGTAAGAGTGTGTGAGAAGAATACACTTGTAGAGGCTTATTTTTCACCCAGAAAAAAAATGGTTTTAGTGAAAATTCTCGGGGGACTAATCGAGTGCAGACGTATGGTTTAACAAACCGAACCATGTGGACAAAACGTCTTGGTCTTAAATTGGTTTAATCTTTCTAACTTAAGATCTTTATTTATTTTATATATTTATTGTTTGCTTGGTTGTATTACTTATTTCCTTGATAAATTTGTTTAACTTAGCTTTATTGCTTAAACTTTTTCGAAAACATTTTAATTCCACATTAAGTTTGTAAAACCCTATTCACCCCCCTCTAGGTTGATTTTTGACCTACATATACAATTGCTGGTAGCATGGATTACCTATATGTGGCTATGAACAAACATGGTAAGAGTTGGATTGTGGACTTAAGTGCTAGGACTTGGGCATTTTTGTTTCTTTCCAAGAGGATAGAGAGGAATATACACAACCACTAGTAGCATAGATTACCTGCATGTGGCTGTGAACAAGCATGGTAAGAATTGGATTGTGGACTTAAGTGCTAGGACTTGGGCATTTTGTTTCTTTCCAAGGGTAGTATTTCACCCAATGCCCATTTTCTCCACATTCAAAACAGGAATCAGATGTAAAGGATGATGATGTACCAAATGTGTTTTTCTTTTCTTTTCCATGCATTCATTCCTTAAAGTTATTGCATCTTATAGCCATAGCATTGCATTACAATTGTCAAATTGACACTTCAAATATTTCTTGTCATATGTGCTCTTTGATTGAGAATGACGTGGGATCATTATACCATTGCAGTTATGTTTATGGCATTTGTTGTGAATCCATGGGCATTTATCACATTTATGGCTTTCTTCTTCATATATTTGACATGCTTGCTGAAACAATAATTGATTATCAGTGTGTATTATCAGTATTTATATAAATAGATATATGTATGGCATATTTTGTTTTACCTTGTTACTTTTTGAGTCTTCATTTTCCCCACCCATTTGCATAGCAGGTATTAAAACTTGTTTGGTTAATTTATGCTCTATGTGTGTCTTTATGCTGGCTAATGGAGTAATGCAAACGGTTATTGTGAGAACCTGTGCTTTCGACGCAGGCTCTCGATGGGCGGTGATTCCTCCAGTTTTTCGGTTCATTTGAAAAATGGTTCATTTTATTATAAATAAAATGTAATGGTTTGTAAAAAAAATCAGAGTCGCCAATTGGTTTTACTAAACGAACAAAAGTCTGTGTGAAAGAGGAACATTTATGGATTAAACAACATCCTAAACACAATTAATGTGAAACTAGTTTATTCAAAGGTTCAGGGATTAAGTTATGAATCGGGAAGGTGTTAGGCACCAATTCGCCCTTTCAGTATCTAAGTAGGATATGTGTGTAATTATAATCACACATTTGCATGCTTATTGATGTTATCGTGTATCAATCCATAGTTTTAGGAAAACGAGATTTTGGGGTGAGGGATAGAAAGCACGTGCTTCATATTTTGCATTTCGACTTTGGAAATCAATGTGTGATTTGAAATATGATTTTGATAATGATAAATAGCAAAACAGGTGCATTCAGAAAGATTTAGGGCCTTTTATAAGTTAATTCGATTTGGAATCAGATATCCGGTAATCCTCGAGATTAGTTCGTCAATAGTGTACCACAGTTTAATAATTCAAACCGGCATTGACGAATCCAGTACTATCATATTGGATATTTAGGTAAGCAACGCGATTTATAAATTAAATTGGGTACAAACGCTTGTTGATTCCTTCGTGAACCGAGATTGGTAATACTGAGATATTATAATTTTAACTAATAAAAATATGTTTAAAAATGGTTTCAGCTCGTCCACACGTTTTGTTTTAAAAATAGGATTTAAATATGAAATCTGGACTAATTTTGAGATAAACAAAAATTTTTAAATACGATTGGTCAATTATAACTGATAAAATAAAGAAAGATAAAAAATAAAAGCCGGACTGCTATAAAAAATACCTAAAAACCTTGAAAATAATATAATACTATTTTAGAAAGTTGTTCCCGAAGTCCCAAAACTGTCTGTTGCTTCAAAAGGGGTATGTACAGGTGTATTTATATCTGTAGGGCAAAACGGGCTGGGCCAAGGGGGTAATTGTCATGTGGACAGTTGCTTCCAAGGCAACTGTCTGGACGATATTACTATTTATCTTGCGACGGTTTTTGCTATTTCGGTTAAACTGAGTATTGGATTGATCTGATTTTTCAATATGTTATTTCCCATGATAAAACCCACCTACTGAACAAATATTAGCTCATTTGGACTTCGGTAAGGCCTCTGTTAGATTACCCAAAATGAACTCACGATTTTCTAAATTCCCAGAAATCTGGTAGTCAGATCAAGTTGATGTTTGAGTATGTTACTCCCTGTGGAAATGTCTAACAAGCCCCAAAATTTTAGGATGATCAGAAATCAAGAACTCTCATTTTACAAGTTTTCACAAGATTGACGACTTCTGGTTTTGGCAGTTTCTGGTAGTTCTCGTAACTTCTTGTTCGAGTGTCCTTTTTACTTTCTTCTTTGACCTATATCATATGTACATAGTATGTGTGTATTTATGAATCCTCATACATGCATGCGTGCTCATTTTCTTAGAGATCGGGATTCTTGTGAGGGTCGCAAAATGAGGTGTTCACAAACCCTCTCAGCCTAAGTTCTTTGTGAAGCAAAGAAACTAGGATAACCACGAGAATGCATCATTTTTTGGTACTCGCATGAATTAATCCTATGTGTTATTTTGAAAATGATGCCATGAAATGATGTTGTGCTATGCTGTTTATCTCTGTTGTGGATGGATGGGTGATCTCGGGGTATGTCTTGTACTTTTCTTAACTACGCTAGGCTTGTTCTACTCCCATTAATAAGGATGGTTTTGCTAGCAATTTTAATTTGATGTTGAATTCGTGTACTTCCACTGGCAGGGATGGTTTGGTCAATGATTCAATATTGTACTCTCACTGGCAGGGACGATTTTGTTAACGATTTGCTACTTGTTAAAATGATGTACTCCCACTGGCAGGGATGGTTTTATTAACAATTCTGATTTGTTGTTGAGCTGATCTATTCCCACTGGTAGGGACGGTTCTGTCAATAATTTGTTATTGTTAAACTGATGTACTCCCACAGGCAGGGACAGTTCTGTTAATAATTTTGATTCAGTGTTGAGCTGATATACTCCCACTGGCAAAGATGATTCTATCAATGATTTGTATTCGGTGTTGAACTGATGCACTACTGGCAGGGACGATTCTGTCAACAATTTACATTCGATGTTGAGCTGATATACTCCCACTGGTAGGGACGGTTCTGTCAATAATTTTCTGTTGTTAAACTAATGTGCTCCCACTGGCAGGGACAATTTTGTTAATAATTCTGATTCGGTGTTGAGCTGATGTACTCCCATAGGTAGAGATGGTTCTGTCAACGATTTGCATTCGGTGTTGAGTTAATGTACTCTTACTGGTAGGGAAGGTTTTGTTAATGATTTGATGTTGTTAAATGGATGTACTCTACTGGCAGGGACGGTTCTATTAACAATTCTAATTCAATGTTGAGCTGATGTACTCCCACTGGGACGGATGGTTCTGTCAACGATTTTTATTTGGTGTTGAGCTGATGTACTCCCACCGACAAGGATAGTTTTATCAATAATTTACTATTGTTAAACTGGTGTACTCCCACTGGCAGGGACGGTTCTGTTGACAGTTCTGATTCAATGTTGAGCTGATGTACTTCCACTGGCAGGGATAGTTTTGTCAATGATTCTCTTTTGGTGTTGAGCTGATGTACTCCCACTGGCGGGAACGGTTCTGTCAACGGTTCTCATTCAGTTGTTGTGTTTGAACCTCGTAGATGTAGACCGCCCTGCTTTAGCGAAGTGTGTGAACCTCGTAGAGGGGTGCTTTAGCGAAGTGTGTGGACCGCGAGAGGGGTGAGCCCCCTGCTTTAACGAAATGTGTGAGATGGTGAATGTTTGTTGGAGACATTGCTTTGGTTTGGAAAGCTTCACCTATGAAGGTTGGTGGTTTCCTGGGGAGAGGATAACTAATGGTCTGCTGGAGAAATGAGACATCCTATTGGCTAGGATGCAAGGCTGAGATGTGGGGGATTGATGATATCTTTAGGTGCTGAAAGTTGATAATCCGTTGAGGGTGTAAGAGCCTCTGAGAAGATAGAGAGAGATGGAGAGATAAAGTTTTGGTGAGATATCTTTTTGGACAAAACAAGAACTTTTGGCTGGCTTCTTTGTTCTTGAGAAAGGATTGAGTTACGTTCTTAATTCTCAAACCTCGTGCATGAGTTTTCAATTTTGCCTCTTGCTTTGCTTTCGTGTCATTTTCCTCATGTCGCAAGGTGCGATTCTGTTTATTGTCTCATGACTTCGTGATAGGGGAATTTTTGTGCCTGTATCATTTTCTGTTTTTTGATTCCCTTATTCCTTTTAGATTATTTCAAAGCTTTTTGATGCAGCTTATTATTTTATTTATTTTTGCATGGTCAGCAACCTTCCTCACCCAAGACGTAGCCCTGGGCCTTTTGGCCTAACTGTCATTCTTAGTGTGGCTCTCGTTGCCATCTTTACTTTTTTTTATTTTTTAATATTTTTCTTTTGGTACTGTGGGATTTATTCTTTTTTTTACTATTTTAATTTTTTCTTGTACCCACTTTGTTCCTTCTCACTTTGTTAGGTTTTCTGAGCATCATTGTTCTTGCAATTTGAGAATGTTTGCTTTGGAAGTTCGCATTTGACATTGTCGTACCGTGTTTGTGAATTCTGGTTTGAGAACTTTTGAAAGCGTATCTTAAAGACTTCTTAGGAGAGAAGAAGCTGGGCCAGAAACCTTTTGTGGGGCCCATCCTTTGTGTATCTGTTATAAGATTTTCTCATTCCAATATTTCTCTCTCTAACTTTTTCATACATCCCTTTAGAGGGGGATTTTTTGGTTTTTGGAGAGGGTCTGGGATTTGCCTACAGAAAAGGCTTAGAGTTGTGCCTGCAGAAAGGGCTTGGGTTTGTCTGCAGAAAAGACTTAGTATTTTTTATAGAAAGGGCTTTGCGTTCGTGCCTGCAAAAAGGGCTTTGGGTTCGTGCCTGTAAATATGGTTTATGATGTGGTTTAACTCTCTTGGAGGAATTTTGATATGGTTTGACTCTTAGGGAGGAATGTGAGGTGATTTTGCCTCTCTAGGAGGGCTTGTGAAGTGGCTTACCTCTCTGGGAAGACTTGTGAAGTGATTTGCCTATCTGGGAGGGCTTATGAAGTGACTTGCCTCTTTGGGAGGATATGTGATCGTGTTGTATCTTTCTGTGAGGATTTGTAAAGTGATTTGCTTCTCTAGGAGGGCTTGTGAAATGACTTGCCTCTCTGGGAGGGCTTGTGAAGTGACTTGCCTCTTTAAGAGGACATGTGATAGTGTTGTGCCTCTCTGGGAGGGCTTATGATCTTATCATGATGATCGAAAGTGCGTTGATTGGCGTTGTGCAGGCGGTATGACTAATCATCGAGGTATACATCGGGATGCAATGGTGAAGCCGGTCCGATATGTCATAGAGCTTAGTGCTTATGTGTATGCATTATGTAAATGCTCATGCCATGCTTACCTAAATTTCAAGTATTCACATACTTCTTAAATCATCGCACCATTGTTTTGAAAACTTGGTTTTGAAAAGGTCATGAATCTTGAGTTGCCTGATTTATAAAGTATGTTACACTACTTGAAATTATCTAAGTGCATATGTATGCATGCAAGACCGACCATTTTTCGAGAATATACCAACACTTAAAACGCAAATATTGATTTTTGGTCAATTAGTGAGTGAGTACAATGTGATATCGGTCATAAGAGAAATGGCATGCTTCCATCTTGGGATGCTGCTGACCTTACGGCATGCTTCTGTTTTGACAAGTTGTTATGTACTTTTTACTTCTTGGGTTTATTAGAGTCCTTGTGCATTGCTGATTTTTTCTCATACCCTCAGTCTCAAGAGTGTTAGGTTTATATTTTTAGTTGGCTTGATTCCAATGCCAAAAACACTTTTTATGTTGTAATTGTTTGAGTCAAATTGAAGATTTGAAGACACGACAATTAACGGAAGCATGCCAAACTTATCGGATGCATCGCACATAATTCAGGACCTAAGGTAAGTTGACTATATGGTTTGATTCAAAATATAGGTATTGTTTGAGCTTAAAATTCGAAATTAAAAAGCTTTTTAGTCAAATTCATTTTTTAGCATTTTTACCGAGTTTTGCTATAATCTGAAAAAGCCCAGTTGACACAAATTATTGAGGAAACTTAATTTTTTTATGTTTAACATGTTCCATAAAGTTGCCTCTAAAATTTAAGTCAAATTAGTGTCCAAACGAATTTAATACGACAAAATAAAGTAAAAAGAAAAATTAAATAATAAACATTTTAAAAAGAATGTTGAAAAGTCAAAGATGCTCCACCTTTCTTAGAAAACCCATGCGTTGCCATTATCTTTATTTTCCATGGTGGGCCAAGCCCATTTAAAGCAAAGTCCACGCCACTTAGAGCTAAAAGAAGGCAGCTTTGTATTTTGGGGTGGACCGGTACACATTAGCACTTTGTCTACCGGTCCGATGGCAAGAATTTCCTTGGAGAAGTTACTTAAGATTTCGGGTACCACTATGTACGCTAACCACAAAGTACCCAACTTATTTTGGGTACCAAAAGAGAAGTTACTTAAGATTTCGGTGTAGGTTTGCATGAGAGCAAAAGCTAGCAAAAAAAAGTGGTTCTTGGATAGTGGATGCTCGAAACACATGACGGGAGAAAAGAGAAATTTCTTGAGTCTCACTCCTAAACAAGGAGGCAACGACACATTTGGAGATAACGCCAAAGACAAAATCATTGGTATAGGTAAAGTTGGTAATAAATCTTCTTATGTTGATAATGTTTTACTTGTTAACGGTTTAAAACATAACTTGCTTAGTATTAGTCAATTGTGTGATAAAGGTTATGAAATTATTTTTAAATCCGAATGTTGCATTGTTAAAAATATTAGTGATAATTCTATCTTGTTTGTTGCTTATAGATCTAATAACGTATATACTCTTAAACTTGATGATTTGTCTCAACAAGATGTTAAATGTTTATCCGTGTTAAATGATGCTTCTTGGTTATGACATAGAATATTAGATCATGCTAATATGGATTTAATTCACAAATTATCTAAAAAGGAATTAGTTAAAGGATTGCCTAAAACTAAATTTGTTAAAGATAAAATTTGTGATGCATGTCAACTTGGTAAATAACACTAGTCTTCCTTCAAATCTAAGAAATATATTACTACTACTAGACCACTTGATATGTTACATTTAGATTTATTTGGACCTAATTCGGTTGTTAGTTTATGTGGTAAATTGTATGCCTTTGTGATTGTTGATGATTTTTCTAGATTTACTTAGGTATTCTCTCTTACTCATAAAAGTGAAACACCTAATGTATTTGCTAAATTTTGTAGAAAAGTTCAAAATGAAAAGGGTGATTTTATTATACATGTTAGAAGTGATAGAGGTAGAGAATTTGATAATATTGATATTGAGAATTTTTATGATGAGCATGGTATTAATCATAACTTTTCGGCACCTAGAACTCCTTAACAAAATGGTGTGGTTAAAAGAAAAAGTAGATCTCTTCAAGAGATGTCTAGAACCATGTTAAATGAACATTCTTTACCGAAATATTTCTGGGCGGAAGCCGTTAATACCGCATGCTATGTAACTAATCGTGTTATTATTCGTAAAAAGTTAGATAAGACACCTTACGAATTATGGAATGACAAGAAACCTAATATTGCATATTTTAAGGTTTTTAGTTGTAAATGTTTCATTTCAAATGATCGTGATCATTTAGAAAAATTTGATGCTAAATCCGACGAAGGAATATTTCTTGGATATGCTACTAATAGTAAAGCTTATCGTGTTTACAATAAGAAAAGTTTAGTTGTTCAAGAATCTGCGCATGTTATTTTTGATGAGTCTAATCCTTTTGCACCGATAGTGCATTCCGATGATAATGTTGAAATTATTCAAAACGTTTCGGATATTCAAATTAATGATACATATAAGGAAGAACCATCAAGTTCTCAAACTTCTTCTAAGAAGATAGAAAGTAAGGCCGAGCAAAACTCGAATGATTTACCTAAAAGTTGAAAATTTATGTCAAGCCACCCTATTGATCAAACTATTGGAGAGCCATCTGGTAAGGTCATGACAAGATCATCCTTAAAAAATGTTTGCAATAATGTGGCATTTGTTTTTCAATATGAGCCTAAAAACATAAATGAAGTCGAACAAGATGAATTTTGGATGATGGCTATGCAAGAAGAGTTCAATCAATTTGAGAGAAATAAAGTGTGGACACTTGTTCCCAAACCAAATGATCATACTATTATAGTCACTAAATGGGTATTTCGGAATAAAAAGGATGAAAATGGTGTTATTGTTAGAAATAAAGCTAGACTTGTTGCCCAAGATACAATCAAGAGGAGGGCATTGATTATGAGGAAACTTATGCACCCATAGCACGTTTAGAAGCTATTCACATGCTACTTGTTTATTCTTATTTCAAAAATTTTAAGTTATATCAAATGGATGTTAAAAGTGCGTTCTTGAATGGCTTCATTGAAGAAGAAGTTTATGTAAAATAGCCTCTCGGTTTTGAAAATCATGCTTATTCGGATTATGTGTTTAAATTGTCAAAAGCTTTGTATGGATTGAAACAAGCACCTAGAGCATGGTATGATAGATTAAGTTCATTTTTGCTTAATAATGGATTTGTTAGAGGAAAAGTAGACACTACTTTATTCATTAAGAATAATGCTGATGATATGCTACTTGTGCAAATTTATGTTGATGATATTATTTTCGGTTCTACTAACGATAATCTTTGCAAAGAATTTTGTACTTGTATGCAAAAGGATTTGAGATAAGCATGATGGGAAAGATGAATTATTTTCCCGGCTTGCAAATAAAGCAAAGCAAAGATGAGATTTTCGTCAATCAAGAGAAGTACGTCAAAGAACTATTAAAGAAGTTTGACTTGGAAGGCGTAAAGTCTATGAGCACGCCAATGAGCTCAACGTTAAAGATTGACAAAGACCAAAATGGTAAAAGCGTGGACATTTAGAAGTATCGAGGTATGATCGGAAGCTTACTTTACTTGATAACTCTAGGCCGGACATCATGTTTAGTGTTTGTCTATGCGCACGATTCCAAACGGATTCAAAAGAATCCCACTTACACGCCGTAAAAAGTATATTATGTTATCTTTTTGGCACTAGTTCTTTGGGTTTGTGGTATCCAAGAGAGAACACATTTGACCTAATAAGTTATTCCAATGCGGATTTTGCCGGTTGCAAAATCGATAGGAAAAGCACTAGTGGCACATGTCATTTTCTAGGACACGCACTAGTATCTTGGTCAAGTAATAAACAAAATTCGGTGGCCCTTTTAATGGTCGAAGCCGAATACGTGGTGGCCGGAAGTTATTGTGCACAAACTTTATATATTAAACAACAACTATAAGATTTTGAAATTAGTCTTAGCCACATTCCCATTAAATGTGATAAAAAAGTGCTATTAGCTTAATCAAGAACTCCATACAACATTCACGTACTAAGCACATTGAGATGAGACATCATTTTATTCGTGATCATGTGCAAAAAGGTGATGTTGATATTGAATTCGTTAGCACCGAATCGCAATTTGTGGATATTTTCACTAAACTACTCCCGGACGATCGTTTTTGTACTATCCGTCGTGAACTTAGTATGACTAGAGCTTGTGACATCTAGTTTGATAAAAAAAACAAAAAAAAGTTCATTAATTATGCTTAACTTGGATTAATATTAGAAGTTTTCATTTTGCATGTTATTATAAACTAACAATGATTTTGCAGTCTAAGAATAATTATATGTCATTCAAAAATTTAAAAAATTAAATAAAAAATCCCGAATGTGACGCCCCAAATCCCGTCCCGAGATTTAAACCTCCGGGAATCGGTTAATCATGGTGCCGTGCACAATGGCGGGTTAGAAAAGCATAATGTAAAACTGATACAATAGAAATTTTGTATAAAGCCACATTTTTAGAAAATTTCAGCATGTGGAATTCGTATTTTCAATAAACCAACACCTGTAAAATAAGATATAAACTTATTTAAGACTTTAAACTCCAAATCTGTAAAATATAGGTCAAATAATAGTATTACAGTTCAATATAAAATAATTCCTCCAACAAGGTCCCAATAGTTAAATAATAAGGCCTTACATCACATATGAACCGAAATGAATACAATTTAATGATATAAACAATATTATATATGATAACTCTAAGAGGCAGGACACAAGCCGTTTCCCAAACGACTTTAGTAGTCAGAGGTCGTCAGAGCAATCTAAACTTCATAAGAGCATCGTCCCCAAGAAATACCTGCAAAATTGGTTTGAAAGATGGGAGTGAACCAAATACAGGCTCAGTGAAAACTATAAGCGGTTATCTACAAAATACCCTTCTTAAATGACGCATGCCATGTGAAAAATGAAAGTAATTATCTTACCTGGATCTATAAACTTTTATAGGTTTATAACGTCAATGCCTTGAAAATACTTTTATAATATGAATGCCAAATGCTTTCCCGTTCCCAAAATATAATATAATAAAATAAAAATCACTGAAAATACAATAGAATCGCTATAATAACATAACATAATTGTAAACTTCATATGTATTGAAAAATAAGTATCGTTAAGACACGGGTAGTCCATAACAAGAAATTACATACTACCCACCAACAATCATATAGGTAAAATCGGTGACTAGTTTACAAAAGCCAGCACTACAATTGTATCATCCAGAAATGTCTCACCCGAGACAATTATCTCAAATAACTCACAACTATCCAAGCGTCCGCCAGGTCTGCATTTCGTGGCCTTTCACCCACGAGGCAGTAAGGCCTCTTGTTCATTTTCGTGCGCGGTATCATGTCTTTCACTCAGGGGCACTCAGTCCCAACTTACAGCCTCAACCTTTAGAGACCAACCTGGGACCTACCATGGACTAGCGCAATAACACATATAAATATAGGGAACTGTGTATCAACTCAACAGACGAAAAATTGTGCCAAATAACTAATATAAAGGTTCATATCGAACCCATCAAATAGCCAACAAGAATAGAAACGATGAAAAGCTATCATTATTTCAAACATATACTTAATACACCCATACTTGTATAAAGATCATAATTATCACTTACGAAAGCATGAAATATCATAAATTCATATGCTTGGCTCAAAGATACATTCAACATGTATATACATCTACAATACAGATATATATATATATATATATCAAACTTAATTTTCCAAATATCACGTGGGTTATGTCCCCCAAGGACAACTCATAACTCGCGTAACCTCCAAGTCTATACACTATAGGAAAACATCAATATATAAAATAATAACAACATATATGTGTATGCCTCATAGGTATATATATACAGCTAGTGAGCATATACATACATCAATATATACCATTTATCAAATGGTAATATCAAAGTTGTACTTAAACTCTCTTTGCCAAGTTTGTCAACTAATTGGCCTTGTAAAGAAATTCATTCGTATGGAAAGTTTCATAGGTTTACAACACATAGGCTCCAAGCCAAGTATAATATTTAATTCATAAGCTCTAAATTCAATATAAACTTCCCCACATGTTTACTGTACTTAGCTTACTCAAATCAACTTATAAATCTGCCCAGCATAGTTACGGACTGGCTAGTAGCTAACAATTCTCATAAATAGGAGAATAGTATTCCAAGTACAACAATAATATCGTAAACACAAGTAATTATACCCATTTCATACCATTAATTATATATATATAACCTCATATATAAGCGTTTCAAAGATTAGTATTCATTAGCGTGCTAGTAAGTGATGGTTTTATGCTAATCTTGTCAAAATTAACATTTAATTTGGGGTTCTTGTAAAATCCTTAGTTTATAATCATATCAACTCTAAATCAAGCAAGGAATCAAGAGAAATTAACCCGAACCCCCGAGAACATGAAATTTTCGATATTGTAGCTAAAATACTCATTTTAGCTTGGATTTGAGATGAATAAGTTGTAATAACTTGAAGAGAAGTTCAATTACTATTGTTCCCACCTATTGAGGGTTAATTCCTCGAAGAATCCCAAAAGAAACAAGCTGGAGAAGCGTAGATGCAAAAATCCCCAACTTTGCTCCAAAACCTTAGCCATGGTGAACCAAAGGAGGAAGAAGATGATGAAGATGGTAATGATGGTGTGGGTGTGATGTGGAAGAAAGAGCCTCGGACGATCATACGTTTTCCCCCAAAATCGCCCCTAAAGTCCCTCTCTAAGAGCTCTCAAGAGTTGGAGATGAAAAATGAGGAAGAAAGGAGAAGAAACAAACTTAAAATCTCGCCTGTTACTGTTCACAACACAGTATTTTGCTGTTTGGTCACAGGCCCATCTTTGTGCTCAATTCTGGCCATCGGGGAGTCAGAATTTGACTTTGGTCAAAACACAAAAGTTGTAGAATGGGTCAAAATATAGTCAGAGGCTCAAATAGGGACCCATTTGGACATCATATGAAGAAGTTAAGACTTTTAAAATTTTACAAAAAAACCATCTGACTGTTAAATAATTTAAATTCCAAAAATGACCCCGAAGAGCTCAAATGAAGTCCGAATGTGACCAAAATTTCCAGAATAGTTCTAAATAAATAATAAGACTCAATGGAAAAGACGGAACTCAATTCGGACATCTCTAGGTCAATTTCCCATCTCAAAGAAATAATGGAGAGCAATATATTTTTAAGGAAAACGTGCACTTCCAATAACGCGTCAAATTTCACAAACCATATCCGAATTGAATAAAACTCTCCAAAATAGATATACAAGTATAATATAACTTGTGAAAACTTACGAAACTAGAATCGGATCTTCCTAATTCAAAAAGTCAAAATTTCAAGATTGGGGTTAACTTAACCGAAAAAAAATGACTAGGCTAAACACAAGGTGTTACAATCTCCCCTCCTTAAGAAATTTCATCTTGAAATTCCAATGTGTTAGTTACGAGGTTGCTACGAGGTCAAAGTACGCATGGTTTATGAATCTCCACTTAGTCTCCCTTTTCTTAAGAAAGAGAGAGCCCTGATTGCGATGAAATGGCTTTCAAACTCAAGGATCAGAACGAGAGGAATAATCTTGTCGGACAATAAAGAAGAAAGACTACAGAATTAAAGTTATCTAATTCTTTCTCTCTCACAAGCCACAACCTCTTTAAGAGTTTCAATGGAAGGAGGTACTGGCTAAATACGAGGGGCTTTTCACCAGCAAATTCACATAAACGAAGTAGCTGAAGATAAAACTTTCCTTTTACACCATCTTTCTCTCATCCAACTTATTGAACAATGCAACAATCTTGTCTTCACCAACCAGGTTTCAGCTGTGGATGCTCATACAAAGAAATCCCATTAGCACTTTTGAATATTCTACCGGGCTTCTTCAACTCAGAAACCTTGCATTTGTATGCATGGCTAAGATTGAGGAACGCGGTGAAGTCACTTAGCCCTGCGAGTTCATCAGCAAAATCACCCTTGTAATAGTGAAGAAGCTTGCTCATTATTACATGAAGATCTTAAGTGACAGTCTCCTTCCTCTTGAAATTATTATCTTCAGTAGAGTGTGCTTTACTAATTTGTAAAACTCTTTGTCTGTACCCTCCATCAATAAAGTTCTTCGACTCGATATAAGCACTATGCTCAAGATCCGCCTCTTAATGGCCTTAGTAGTTCCTAACTTAAGAAACTTGGGGTGACCATTTCAAAATACGGTGATAGCTACACTAGTGATTGTATTACTTCCTCAAAGGTTGTTCTTGACTTAGGCAATTTCGGTACACACGGAATGTCACATTCATCCTCTACTCACGACTCAGCCTCCTCCGCTCACAATACGGAATTCGGAGTATTGTAGTGCACAAGCATCTACCGACTAACGCAGGCTGAACCATATATTTAAATTGTAAAATTTCTTATATAAATGAACTTGTCATACACTATATTCTTGAGAAAATGAACTTGTCATACACTATGCATAAGGCAGGAAGTGGTAGATTACACTAGTCACGGTCTTAAGAGGTTCCACACTCCCTCGAGGGTGAAACTCATCTCTCCTGTGATAATTCTGGCTACTCCCCGAACTAGAATAATTTTCATCATACATAAATAAGTATAGGACAGATGGAACTAGCGATGGAAACGAGGTCTACCTCGCATGGCCAAGTGTCGACTCCCCTCCTCAAAGGGTTTGACAGGGACTCAATATCAATAAGATTTAAATCTGGAATATCGCTTCAGTCTCCAAGCTAGAATCAAAAGCAGGATACGAAAGTCTCTCACTTGGAATACTAAACTAATCATTATCTCATTTTTTATCATGGGTATGAAAACCTCCGTCAAGACCCCAAGCATACATGCCACCCTAAGTGGGTGTCTACACAGAAGGGTAGAAACAATTCTCAGAATTGTTCATCCAGCAGGTGCTAGATTTATAAAATCAAGTATCGATCAACCTCCTAACTCAGAGGCACTACCCCTTTCTATCATGGGAAAAGTCTCACAACACGGTTCACCCAGCCACAATTTATGAGTTGTTACGCTATCATTAAGCAACCATAACAAATCTCCTCAATCAGAATGACTAGAATCATATTCAAGTTGAATGCGTACTCAACGCTCCGCCGATGGTTTTAACAAAAGAAACTAGCATAAGATCTTTTAAAGCTGATTCCATACTAGATAGATTCTACTAAGGTTCTATAAACTTTGCCAAGATACAGGACTAGTAAGCAATGGTTAAGTATATGGCCTACCAAGGAAGTTTACCTCTAATCCTCCCTCAAAATTGAACTCTTAAGGTTAGGATGTTATGTACTTGGCGACAGTAAGAGGATTTCAAAAGACTAGTCGTCCCGGCCATAAATCGATGCGTTGCCTAGATTCTGCTGCGTTACTCCGATAGGTCCCCATCATCAAAAAGGAATGAGGATCTCACTTCAAACAAATTTGTGGTGGATTCCCATCATGAAAGTGAAATGAGCTCGTAAACAAGTATAAGTGATATACCTCACAGATGTTACTAAAGATTCTCACTCAACTAGTTAGGAAACTAGGTATATCACAAGCACGTTGTATACATGATTTGCGGAACGGATTAGTCGTCCTCCAAATGAACTTATTTGGCTAGAAAAAAAATAAAGATTTGTTCTAAAGGAAAACATATTTAGTGTTGTCCTACTTAGTAATGAAACAAATAGGCTATCCACGGAAAAAAACATATTGGGTAAGTCTCACCACAAGTATATGCCTCTTACTCCGGGTGATACAATAATTATCAACACTTATGAGTTATCGGAATCATTAAGGAGGTCCAAGTACAATTCATACTACCTCAAGATTTTCGGGATGGGATATTAACACTTACATAACCCAACTTGATCATCTTCATTACTCCCATACTAATCGTTTAAAAAATCTCCTTGCCATCACAAATGAATGCAATTATTCTACATAAATAGTCTCTCATACGAGATGATTCCGGAAATGATGTGAAAGTTAGCTCGTAACAGAATATTCAAGTGATGGATAATGATTATATTCCTTCTCTCATAACTAGACTTGTACACTTAAGTATGGCCGTATAAATAAAAAGAAGAACACTCAACCACATACTAGGTCCACCCCTCAAGAGACTTAAAAAGAGGAAGCAATAGGGTAAACACGGGGAATGGAACTTTAGCAGCCACTCTCCTATGAGTATGCCATGTTCTAGCCTCAGTCAGCAATAGTGAACTGATGGTTTATAGAATAGTCAACCATTGGCCGGCGGATGATTGTAATATAATCCAACAGTCGCCTTTTGCTCACTTGGTGGCAGAACTAATCCCAAGCACAAACCTACATGCGTAGGGGTAATAAATGATGCAAGAGCCAATAACTAAAATAGTTTACAAGGGTGGCCAAAAGAATTAGACAAGAACTTTGTAGGTGGATGTAGTCAAGACAAACTACATCACATTTAACAATTCTCTCATTTTCCAAAATCTTAACGGAAGAATCCTATCGCACAAGTAACACTGCCAACGTTTATGCCACAAATCTAGGATCTACCATTAAACCCTGCGAGGAAACACCAAACCTATACCTCTGATACCAACTTGTGACGCCCCAAATCCCGTTTCGAGATTTAAACCTCTAGGAATCGGTTAATCACGGTGCCGTGCGCGACGGCGGGTTTAAAAAGCATAATGTAAAACTGATACAATAGAAAATTTTGTATAAGGCCACATTCTTAGAAAATTTCAGCATGTGGAATTCGTATTTTCAATAAACCAACAGCTGTAAAATAAGATATAAACTTATTTAAGACTTTAAACTCCACATCTGTAAAATATAGGTGAAATAATAGTATTACAGCTTCATATAAAACAATTCCTCCAACGAGGTCCCAATAGTTAAATAATAAGGTCTTACATCATATATGAACCGGAATGAATACAATTTAATGATGTAAACAATATTATATATGATAACTCTAAGAGGCAGGACACAAGCCGTTTCCCAAACAACTTTGGTAGTCAGAGGTCGTCAGAGCAATCTAGACTTCATAAGAGCACCATCCCAAAGAAATACATGCAAAATTGGTTTGGAAGATGGGAGTGAGCGAAACACGGGCTCAGTTGAAACTATAAGGGGTTATATACAAAATACCCTTTTTAAATGATGCATGCCATATGAAAAATGAAAGTAATTCTCTTACTTGGATTTATAAACTTTTATAGGTTTATAATGTCAATGCCTTGAAAATCCTTTTATAATATGCATGCCAAATGCTTTCCCGTTCCCAAAATATAATATAATAAAATAAAAATCACTGAAAATACAAAAGAACCACTCTAATAACATAACATAATCGTAAACTTCATACGCATTGAAAAATAAGTATCGTTAAGACATGGGTAGTCCATAACAAGAAATTACATACTACCCACCAACAATCATATAGGTAAAATCGGTGACTAGTTTGCAAAACCCGGCACTACAATTGTATCATCCAGAAATGTCTCACCCGAGACAATTATCTCAAATAACTCACAACTATCCAAGCGTCCGCCAGGTCTGCATTTTGTGGCCTTTCACCCAGGCGACAGCAAGGCCTTTCATTCATTTTTGTGCGCGGTTTCAGGTCTTTCACCCAGGGGCATTTAGTCCAAACTTACGGCCTCAACCTTTAGAGACCAACCTGAGACCTACCATGGACTAGCGCAATAACACATATAAATATAGGCAACTGTGTATCAGCTCAACAGACGAACAATTATGCCAAATAACTAATATAAAGGTTCATATCGAACCCATCAAATAGCCAACAAGAATAGAAACGATGAAAAGCTCTCATTATTTCAAACATATACTTAATACACCCATACTTGTATAAAGATCATAATTATCACTTACGAAAGCATGAAATATCATCAATTCATATGCTTGGCTCAAAGATACGTTCAACATGTCTATACATCAAGAATACAGATATATATATATATATATATATCAAACTTAATTTTCCAAATATCACGTGGGTTATGTCCCCCAAGGACAACTCATAACTCGCGTAGCCTCCAAGTCTATACACTATAGGAAAACATCAATATATAAAATAATAACAACATATATGTGTATGCCTCATAGGTATATATATACAGCTAGTGAGCATATACATACATCAACATATACCATAGATCAAATGGTAATATCAATGTTGTACTTAAACTCTCCTTGCCAAGTCCGTCAACTAATTGGCCTAGTAAAGAAATTCATTTGTATGGGAAGTTTCATAGGTTTACAACACATAGGCTCCAAGCCAAGTATAATATTTTATTCATAAGCTTTAAATTCAATATAAACATCCCCACATGTTTACTGTACTTAGCTTACTTAAATCAACTTATAAATTTGCCTAACATAGTTATGGACTGTCGAGTGGCTAACCATTCTCCTAAATAAGAGAATAGTATTCCAAGTACAACAATAATATCGCAAACACAAGTAATTATACCCATTTCATACCTTTAATTATATATATATAACCTCATATATAAGTGTATCGAAGATTAGTATTAATTAGCATGCTAGTAAGTGATGGTTTTATGCTAATCTTGTCAAAATTAACATTTAATTTGAGGTTCTTGTAAAATCCTTAGTTTATAATCATATCAACTCTAAATCAAGTAAGGAATCAAGAGAAATTAACCCCGAACCCCAAGAACATGAAATTTTCGAAATTGTAGCTAAAATACTCATTTTAGCTTGGATTTGAGATGAATAAGTCGTAATAACTTGAAGAGAAGTTCAATTACTATTGTTCCCACCTATTGAGGGTTAATCCCTCAAAGAATCCTAGAAAAAACGAGCTGGAGAAGCGTAGATGCGAAAATCCCCAACTTTGCTCCAAAACCTTAGCCATGGTGAACCAAAGGAGGAAGAAGATGATGAAGATGGTAATGATAGTGTGGGTGTGATGTGGAAGAAAGAGCCTCGGACGATCATACGTTTTCCCCCAAAATCGCCCTTATAATCCCTCTCTAAGAGCTCTCAAGAGTTGGAGATGAAAAATGAGGAAGAAAGGAGAAGAAACAAACTTAAAATCTCGCCTGTTACTGTTCACAACACAGTATTTTGCTGTTTGGTCACAGGCCCAACTTTGTGCTCAATTCTGGCCATCGGGGAGTGAGAATTTGACTTCGGTCAAAATATGAAAGTTGTAGAATGGGTCAAGTTATAATTAGAGGCTCAAACGAGGACCCATTTGGACATCATATGAAGAAGTTACAACTTCTCAAATTTTACAAAAAAACCATCCGGCTGTTAAATAATTTAAATTCCAAAAATGACTCCGAAGCGCTCAAATGAAGTCCGAATGTGACCAAAATTTTAAGAATAGTTCTAAATAAATAATAAGACTCAATGGAAAAGACGGCACTCAATTTGGACAGCTCTAGGTCAATTTCCCTTCTCAAAGAAATAATGGAGAGCAATATATTTTTAAGGAAAACGTGAACTTCCAATAACGTGTCAAATTTCACAAACCATATCCGAATTGAATAAAACTCTCCAAAATAGATATACAAGTACAATATAACTTGTGAAAACTTACGAAACTAGAATCAGATCATCCTAATTCAAATAGTCAAAATTTCAAGATTGGGGTTAACTTAACCGAAAAAAATGACTAGGCTAAACACAAGGTGTTACATCGAAGACGGAAAAGCTGTCTTCTTAAAGCAAAAAGTCAAAATATAAAGCGCCCCCGCGTGCATCTAAAATCCAGCGCCCTCGCACGGCCTAGATCCCTTTTTTATGTTTTCATAGGGGGAGAAAATGTGTGTATAGTGTTGGTGTTGTGGTAAGATTTTAAATGCTTTTCTACGTTCACACTTTTGAAAGGTTTATTTAAATATATATTTATATATATTAATTTTTCTTTTGAAACTATCTCAAATATTTGCAATACTTTTTAATTGTCATCTTTGCATAAATTGAGGGGCATCATATTATTTATTTATATTTATATGCTATTTATACTTGCTATTATTAACACACATTAATTTATTGTCATCATAAAAAAGGGGGAGACTGTTGACCTAAGGTCTTAATCTTATTTTGATAATAACAATAAATTAATCATGTGTAGTTTAACATGTTTGTTGATATAAGTATATAGTTTATTTACTTGGAAAATTCAAGAAAAATATGACAAGGATCACTTTTTCACTATTCGATCATTGGACAAGACAAGGAAGATCAAATCTCTTAATGCAAATTATGAAGCACAAAGGATCAAAAGACTATACGAAAAGCTTATAGGAAAAAGTTTCAAATGAAGATCAATTCGAAGAAACAAATCAAAGCATTCGAAAACTCGTTCATTCAGTAATTGAGTGAGTGATTAAGATTTATGTAAAGTTACTTTATTGATCAAATCCTTATAGCTCAAACATATTCATGCATCTTTTAAAAGATTAATTCAAACAAGTTTGAAATTGAATTTCTTTGAAAAACATTATTTTACAAAGACCGAGTTTTAAAATAAATTCATATTAATTTTAAATGATCATATTTTAAGATCTCATAAAAATAGATATCTTAGAAACATATATTTAAGGTTCAAAAATCATTAGAATTGTATTTGGAACTAAATTGCTAAATTGCAAAAATATTTTTATTTTTCATTTTAGATTCGCTCAGTTTTGGCACAGTTTTGATCTAATGGTATGATGGAGGCCTTCCTGAACTCCGATCATTTTGAATTTTTACACTAGTTAGACAATATCTCTTATCAATTTTGACTAAAATTTGAGAATGATGCAACGGTCAGATTGGGAGATATTATCAAAATAATTTAAATTTCTAGTCAACAAAACTAGCTATTGGAAAGTTTGAAAATGTATACTTTTGACCCAAAACCTTTCTTAATTGCCCCCAACGGCCATATACTTTTTCAAGCTATATATATGAGGTCCTAGACATGTTTTAACATACCTTAAATCATTCTAATATTCTATTATTCATATATTCAAATATACAAAGATTCAATAACACATTTTGATCAATCTTTCATCTTTTGAGCTATATATATTTTGATCAAAACTTGATAGCTTTTAGTGTGAGTTAATTTTCATATCTTGTAAACATTTGAGAGTTATTGTATTGGTGTGTATCAGCACAAACAATTCATTCTTCATTTCAAAAGAGAGTTTGTCTCTTTGTAGAGCAAGAGAGCATATTTTGTGAGAAATGTAGTGGGGTTGGCTACATTGTGAGTGTTGTGTGCATAACAAAATTTGTATTGAAGTTTGATTTTCACCCGAAGAAGATTGAATAGTGAAAATTCTCGAAAAACTAATAGAGCGCGAATGTATAGTTTAGGAAACCGAACTGTGATAACAAAAAGTCTTGAGCTTCAAATTGGTTTAATATTTCTAAACTCAAGCTCTCTTTTTATTGCTATATTATTGCTTGTATTTTGAGATTGCTTATTTGCTTGTCTTGGGATTAATTACTTGAAATTGATTATTTCCTTGATATTGTTGCTTAGCTAAGTTGCTTTGCTTAAACATTTAAAAAACGTTTTAATTTCGCATTAAGTTTTTAAAATCCTATTCACCCCCTCTAGGGTTGTTTTTCGACCAACAGTGGTAATGTATGCTTATAAGATTCAAACGGGATCACTTTTTAAACTTCCTCTTGTGTATGAGAAACCAGCTTTTGGGAATTCTAATGGCCTGGATTTGCCTAATGGATTTTCTCTTCATGAAGTTCTTTTCTGTGTCTGCCTTAACAAAATTCAAGTTTTCCTTGGTTTGAACTAGAAGCAAACTTATCAAAACCTAACCCATTTTTTCATTCGAGAAGCGAACAGGACCTGTAAGCATGTGCGTGAGTTTTTCAAACCTATTCTCAAGATCAACCTTGACAAATTTAACTTTATCAAGTTCTTTTTCGAGTTGCGTAACTTTAATTTTAAGGCTATCATTGTCTTTACTTAAAGAGATAATGTTGTCTTTTAACTTCTCGTTCTCATCAAAGAGAGATAGCCTTGTAAGTTCAAATTCAGACACTTTGATCAAGAGTGCACTTTTTTCATTATTCAATTGACTTATCAAACCCTCACACTTTCGAATTTGTTCCATCTTTCATCAAAAAATTTCATCTTTTTATTGAGATGGAGTTCTATCTTCTTGGCCTTAATCAGTTCTTCACACAGCTGGTCATAGGCTGTTTGAAGATCAAGCTCTTCTTCATTAGAAGTATCGTCTGACTTATGAGAAAAGTTAGAATCAATGGTTTCTTCTTCCTTATAATTTGAAGACTCACGCAGTACATAATTAGCAACAAAAGCCACATATTCCTTTTCCTCATGGGATTACAAATCATCCTCATCATCACTAAGTGCAGCATGCATGGCACGATTAGACTGATTCGCTTTCCTAAGCTTGTTAAATTTAGTCGCACATTCCCAAGCTTGATGACCTTTCCCATGACATTCAAAGCATTCATCGCTCTTAGCACCACTATTCCCAGACTGCTTTTGGAATTCTTGATTTTTCTGATTTGATGACCAATCAGTATTTTGGTTTCCATTCGGTTTAAAAGAATTTTTGGAAGTTTTGCCCAACTGAAGGAGTTTTTTGAAATTTTTAGCAAATTTTGTCATCTCTTCATCATCAAAATCAAGGTCCTCATCATCATCAGAATTTTAAAAAATTTCATCTTTAAAAGCAATGTTGTCTTTCTTTTGTGATGAGGATTTGGAGAGAGTATTAGCTTCAAAAATTTGAAGAGATCCTAAGAGTTCGTTATCTTTTAAATTATTTAAATCTTTACTCTTTTCTATAACAGTAATTTTGGGAATGAATCAGTCTGGCAAAGATCATAGAATTTTCTTTACAATTCTATGTTAAAGAATTATTTCATTCAGATTATAAAGAGAATTAACTATATCTTTAAGCTTACTATGACACTCTGTGATGGTTTCACTGTCTTTCATTCTAATTGTTTCAAATTCTGAAGTTAAACGTTGAATTTTAGAATTTTTGACAATGTTTGTACCTTCATAAAACACCTCTAAGATTTCCCACACCTTTGTTAAAGTCTCACACGTGGCAATCTTTTCAAATTCATCCCCCCTCACATGACTTTGGATTAAATTTAATCCGTTAGAATTCCATTTAGCCGATTCTAATTCACCAGCAGTCCATGATTTAGTAGGTTTAATATCAATTTTAAGAACATTCTCAATCATGGTAGTTGTGGTGGGTGCTTTCCAACCATTGACTACTACATGCCATACGCGTTCATCTTTGGATTTTAATAAAATTTGCATTCTAGCTTTCCAATATGAATAATTAGAATCATCCAAAATAGTAGCGATATATGTTTGATCTTTACCTATAATAATCAAACAAACAAAAAGCAAGCAAGAAAAACAACGCAAACACAGCGTAAACCTAGGTTAAGATCTAACCCTAATAACTTAAGGTAACCTCCTCTGATACCAAGTAAAAAAAGCTAAGGTGTGTGCGGTAGCGAATTGGCAAATTAACCCTAGGTTTGTTATTTGATGATTTAATTCTCAAAAAATCAATTTTAATCGAATCAAAAAGTAAACCCTGAAAGTCTATGGATTTTAATTCTGAAAAATGTGTTTAATCTTTTGTAGTAGCAACAATTAATAAAATAATTAAATAGATAAGCAAATATCAGAATTAACAATGTATCCCTGTAATGCAGAACTAATCCTCAATAATCCACTATATGCACAAAGGTTTATAGACTCGATTAATCACAAATCGCACAGACTTACAAAACTTGAATCGCACAAGCTGTCGGCAAAAGTCTTCACCTTCGGCGCGTACAGTCCTTTTATCCGAATTGCAAGAATATGTTCACAACGAATCACTCGCCATGGTATCACACCGTTCTTCAACTCTGTTTACGAATCACACGCACTTTGGGTTCTGACTTGTTCTTTATAAAAAGAACGCTTGCTTTGGCATGAATAAAAAGCCTTAAGGTGGTTTTATGTTTTGAGGTTTTAATCTCTTTCTAAGGTGTAAAAAACTCTCACAAAACATATGTAAAAGATGTTAAAAGGTGTGTTTTTGACACAAGGTAGTGGGTTTTATATATAGTTAAAAACTTGAGTCAAAAACCTTTTTGGATTAGGAAAATAACATTAAAAAGAAAATTTTTCGATAAAAAAATCGATGCCCATAAACCTTAATGGACTGGTCCATATTAGCAAAATGTGTACCGGTCCACCCTTCAGAGAAAATGGATTCCATGGAAATTTTGAAGATAAATCCGGACTGGTACACATTAGCATTGTGTGTACCGGTCCACCCTATTGAGGATGGAAAACTCAGTTTAGAAACACAAATATCCATGTTTTTTAATCACCTTAAGAAATTAAATTTAAATGATAATGCTCACCATATCTATCTTGAATTAATCTTCAATGCATCGTATCGGTAGCTTGGCTTGTTTGTAATTCTTCAAATGCAATTTTGAACGACTCAAGTAACTTACAAGTAAACACATTTTTGTTGAAGGAAAAAAGCCAACAAAAATATAAACTTTATAATACATTCATTTAGTTTGGGGTATTATTATTATTATTATTATTATTATTATTATTATTATTATTATTATTATTATTATTATTATTATTATTATTATTATTATTATTATTATTATTATTATTATTTATTTATTTATTTTATGATATACACAAGGTATTATTTTCTCATCAATATAAATTATTTATTTCCTCAAAAGTTAACAGTTTGGTTTTAAAAGTCAACATGGTGAAAAATACTTTCCTCTATTTTATTTTTTCTAAATTAGGGCCCTTTTAGTAATTAAAAAAATAGATCCTTTTAATAATTAAAAATAAAATAAAATATTTCTACTTTTTTGTCAAAGCCAAGACAATAACTTCTAGGAATTATTATGATAATTACGCGACTAAACAATTAATTTCTATACTTCAAAGAGTGTTATAAAAACTTAAAACTTGATTGAGGGAAAGGTGTAAATAGTCTTTTCTAACTCTTTTTTTCCTCAGACACATACTAATTACTAATTATTTGCATTAGTTCGCTACATTGATGAAATACCATAGACTTGCTCAATTTATATTTTTAAGAAAATTTCTTTTCTTTTACATATTTTTACCGACATGTATTATATAAATTGTACATTCTTATACATATTCTTACTATCATACATTACAACAAATATAATACATGCTTATAGAAATATGCGATAAAAATATTCGATAATTGTATTAATGCTCTTTTGTTAAAGAAACCACTTTGTGGTCATTAATAAGGGGCTATTGACCATGTAAAATGTGGGACTAGACTACTCTCTATTACCTTTTCAGTCCAATTTTATTCAGTGTACTTCGATGACTAAACAGATTAATTTTTTCATGAAATTTGATAAATATGATTTAATATAATGAATAGATCATCTTTACAAAAAAACTTCTATCAAAAAATTCAAAATAGAAGTGAATGTTCTAAAATTTTAATAGACAAAAAAATGAATGTATATACCACATTTTACTACACATACTTCCGTTTTGAATTTTTTGAAATGAAAGTTTGTAGAAACCATCTGTTCTGTATAGAATCATTTTTACTTGTAAATTTTTTTTATTTATTTAATTTTTGAATTGCATCCCATTAAAAAAATGCGTGGCTTTATAATATCAAACAGGAAATAACTAACCATATATGCCACTGAAATTGACCATGTTGTCATAGAGCCCTTATGTTTTCACTTTCATCCACGGCTCTTTTGATAGCCGCGGCCAGTCAAACTAGAAAAAGAGTAGACTCTGTAAATTGTCCCAAATTATGGGATCAATTCCACTTTAGCCCCTCAACTTTAAACATCATCGTTTTAATCCCTCAAATTATTAACCGAGTTTCAATTTGGTTATTCCCTTCATTTTGACAGTTAAAGTTAGACAAAAAATGGTATGCTTGGGAACCCTGTTTTTAAGAACATTATAGTCATGCTACTGAAAGCTAATATTTCTCTTCATGAGAAACACTAAAGGATATTTTTTAATGGAAGTGGACAAACAGGTGGAGAATGGTGATGATGACATTTGGAGAAAACTGATATTCATATGTGATTTTTTTTGTAAAAAAAGATAGGAAATAAATATGGGGAATATTTTGGTAATGTAAAAATACAATAGAAGAAAAACCGAATATTTTAATATATTAAATTTTGGTATTCTAAAATTTTGAGTAAAATAATCGCATTGAATTTTAGTGTACTAAATTTTTGGTACATTACGCCATTACGGTATAAGATTTCTGGAACAGCACTGGAATTTAGGGCGGATTAAGTCAAGTAGGCAAGAAGGGGATATTTATTTAGTCCTGCCCACTGCCACTCACTCTGTGGGACCCACTATCCACTACAAAAACTATCTCATTTCTTTTACTCGGTGTACAATCCAAGGATTCAATCTTATCTAATTGAATCGGTCTGTTAAAAATTAAATAAAAAAGTTGTGACGTTCAGTATTTAAAATTTTATATTTTTAAAATTTACAAGTTCTAATAAGAAATTGAATTTTTGAGCTATAACGGATAATAAAGTTATATTATAAATGTAAAAATGAATATTTTTTCTATTCAACCTACTTAAGAGAAAATATAGAGTTATTATTTTTTTAACTAAAATAAGTGTTACCTTATAATTTATTTATTTTTCAAAAAAATAAATAGGAAAACCGAATGAAACCAAATTGAAATCGAATCAAAAAGTTTAGTTTGTGCTTGGGTTTGGAAGATTTAAAATTTGAACCGAAATGAAACTGAACTTTCAAAGTCGATTTGATAGGCCTCCTAATTTTCACCCTGATTGAAATCTTAAACACTACTAATACCATCTCTCTAGGACCCATGATCCAATATTACTAAAGCAATTTTCTCTTTACCGGAGTATCGTAGTACTTTAACAAGTTATACCGCATGTTTTTAAAGTTGTATATTATTTTGACAATAATACCACCAAAGAAAAAATTGGGTTAATTTTTATTTACTCTCTTCTATAAACTAAATATTTTACTTAAGATGTCTTAAATTTAAAGTTTTTTGTTCTTTTTTGGAATATGATATATGTTTCTTAACAAATAAAACAATTATACAAACGGTAAAAAGATCACGGTGTTCAAATTCCAACAGGTGTCTTATGCGGATTTTCACATTTTCTACTTCTCTAATTAAAAATCCTGAATAAAAAAACGCGTTATTGCTATTAATTTTGAATATAATATTTTCTTATTTTAAAAAAATAAATTTAAACTCTTAATTTAATAAATATTTTTTTATTTATTTAATGAAAGTTTTATATTGTGAAATTTTATCTCAATTCAGCCTACTCAAGCAAAAAAATTTGGATCCGCCTTTAAATGTAACATATGATACTCATTTCAATTTAGCGGCCTTAGATCCGCGCTTGCTCTTAATAATAAAGTCATGTGATAAATAATTTAATGAATTTTTTATTATTATTGTTAAAAAATAATTGTTCTGAGACAGACGTTGGTCAATCTCATCTGCCAACATAAATGTATGGGCAATTTTAAAAAAAAAAAAATTGTTCTGAGACAAACGTTGGTCAATCTCATCTGCCAACATAAATGTATGTGCAATTTACAAAATAAAAAAAAATGTTCTGAGACAAACGTTGGTCAATGGTCAATCCCATCAGCTAATAGGGCCGGTCTTGAGTTTTAAGAGATTCTAAGCGGATTTTTATTTTAGGGCTTTTTTGTATTTTTATATGCTTAGAGCATTTTCAATCGTTTTGTATAAATTTTGTGTAAATTCTACGTGTCAAAGTGAGATTTACAAAAAAATAATAAATAATTTATTTTGTACTCCAATAGTCTGTTTTAGACTTTTGTATAAATATTAAACTACCAATTAAATACGCACAAATAAAACTTATCCTATATTTATTCTCTTACTTTTCAAATTCATTTGTTGCTAGATACGGGTTGAAAAAATAGACACGAGATTATCTGACGTGATTGTGTAAATTGAGTTTGTATTTTACACAACCTTTTTACACAAATCCTAAGTGTCAAAGTTTCTTAAAAGACTGCTGGAGAACTTTTTTTTTACAAAACATGTAAAGTTTACACAAACTAAAATTATACAATACGGTTGGAGATGCTCTTATATATGTAATATAACTACACTAATAAATTTTTTAAAAAAATTATATAGCAATGAAATTTGAAAAGTATAAAAAGAGTAATTAAATTTCTTACCCGTGTAGAATTTAGTTAAAACAAAAGCTAAAAGATAATGTGCTTATTAAAACTGGGTTTAAGGGTTATTTATTACTTACTTTTAATTAAATTTTGCTGCTTATTAAAACTGAAAAAATAAAAACCTCCGGTGGGTCTCAAACTCAACACTCCAAGTAGCGATCAAAGGCCTTCACCCGCTAGACAAAGAACCACATTGTTATCTTAATCAACCATAAATATTTTATTCACTATAACATATATGTATATATAAAAAGCCCAAAAAAATCGGGAGATCTGCTACGTCGGGGGCCCTAGGCGACCGCCTGGGCCGCCTATGCCCAGGGCCGGCCCAATCTGCCAACATAAAATCATAAATGTATGGGCAATTTCTTTGACCGAATGAGATAACCGACGTTCTTGTATTTGTGCCATTGTGGACAGTGACGGAGTCAGGAATTTTATTCAGAAGAGGCTAAAATTTTTTTTAATTTTTTTTGTAGATACTGTAATAAGGTTAAAATCAAAATATTATATTAAAATATTTAACATCATATATATATATATATATCAAAAATTGAAGTCACATATTTAGTTACAATATTCCCATTCAAGACTTCGTATTTTGAAAATACTAAATCATATCTTTATTATCACTAACTTTAAAAATATCTTTCTTAATATATATAACAAAAGAATTATTCATAAGATTGTCTTTTACTGGAGATTGGAGTAATTTGATAATTGAGAGCTGTAAATAAAAATAAAAATAAGAAGCCACAAATAAAGACCATATAACAAAAAACAAACATGCCAAATAACAAAACATAACCGTCCTAAGTAAATAATGCTTCAAAATGAATCTTAATCAATAATTGCGGATTCCGCCCCTAAACTATTACAGCTTGTTGCACATACACCCCTTGTTCGCCCCTCCCTTCCGCAGAATAGTCCTCTTCCCAAATTACAAATCCCACCCCACACTTCTGCAAACATCACCATCCACCCCCTGAACTTTCCGTGTTTATCAAAAAGTCCAGAATTCCCAAGTGGGGCCATGGGCCCCCCCGGGTCCTCATGTCCCTCCGCCCCTGATTGTGGAACAACATCAAAGTTTATCTTTGGCGATTAGAATTTATTACATTTATTATATTCTAGGAAAAAATATTAGTTTTTTGTAAAAATATTAGTTTTTTGTTCAGTGACGAAGATATAATTTTAATTTAGTAAAGGTTTGACTGAAAATAAAAAATAAAAAATTAGGCTCTAGTCCAATATTTTTTGAATCAATTGGTTCAAGGACACACATTTTTAAGCAATTGTTTTAAGTCCATACTTTTTGATTAAGGACACAATTTTTAAAATTGTCCATCGTATTTAATTTTTATTTTTTGATTTTTTATAATATTTCATACTTAGGTATTTTATCTATTTTGCCCCTCATTGAGAGTCAAAATTAAATAAAATAAAGCTGAAAATACCTCAATTACAGGAAGCAACAGAGAGAGAAGATCGGAGCGCATATTTATAATTAATTTCTCAAAATTATCCTTATAAGCCTCTGCATCCTCTTCCCGTCAGAGTATATATCTCCTCTTGATACCACAATATACCCTTTATCACTCCCCTTCCTCATCCACCTTTGACAAAAACCCCAACTCTTCTTAATATATCCTTATAAAACCTACTCCCACGCGCCCACTCGCTTATCTGAGTCCCACCCACCGCACATGGCACCAAACCCACACCCCCAATCCCCACTTCTCTTTTTAAGATCGTATTAGCGAAAGACATTGCTGGCCTCACTCTACAGGTCTTGTTCACATCGATGTCCGCATGGAGTGCCTCATGCGCATCCTCCCACTTCAGTGATGCACTTAGGCATAATATGGATGGGTTGGATTTTGATTTAGGTGGAACGACGCCATCCCACATGTTGTTGACTATTCAACCATGACCTGCTATATTTCTCTGACCTACGAGTATGAATATGTTGTTGTGGTTGTGTACATTCGATTGTCGATTGGGATTAAGGGATTTGAGGTGTGATAAAATGCCCGACTAGAGGTAAAATGCTTGTTTGATTTATTAGAGGTAATAGTTTAAACCTAAATAACCTTAGAGCTGTTTGTTTGCTCATTTAATTTTTAAATGGGTAGTTGATACATATTGTACATCGAAAAATACCTTAGAGGTGGGTGAATAGGGTTTGAAAAGATTAATGCGGAATTTAAAAACTTTTTGAAAATCGTTTAAGTAAAACAAATTTACTAAACCAAAATATCAAGGAATGCAAGCACATAAACAATTAAACAAACAATCCCAAGAGCAATCAATTAAGCAATAGAAAAATAATCAATAATAAAGAGATTGAGTAAGAAAGATTGAACTAATTTGAAGTCCAAGGCTTTTTGTCCACACGGCTTTGGTTTACCAAACCATAATCCGCGCTCGGTTAGTTCCCCGAGAATTTCCACTAAAATCAATCTCCTTCTGTGTGAAGATCAAACCATTACAAGTGTTGTTGTCTCACTACACTCTTTACAAATATTGTTTGACCACAATATTCACACAAGAATCTCTCTCTTGCTAACCTTGTGAAATTTACCTTTCACAAAAACTAAACAAGAATTTACCTTCTTGTTTTTCTATGAGATTTACCTCTCACAATTTGAATACAAATGTTTGGTGATTGACACCAATTTACAATAACTCTCTAAAGTGTGTAAAGAATACAATTTGAAGCTCACACTAGAGTTATCCTATTTGATCAAGATGATATAGCTCAAAAGATTAATGATTGATCAAAAATAATTTCTTGAATCTTTAGATATTGAAGATAGATGAAGTATGAAGTATATGAATGATTCAAGGTAGTCAAAATGTGTCTTAGATAGTGTATATATAGTCCCAAAAGTGATATAGCGATTTGTGAGGTTTGGTAGAAGTTTGGTACCAAAAATGGTAAAAAATTAGAAATCCAACAGCTATATTCTGGGCCATCAGTCGACTGAGAAAAGCTTCTTAGTCGACTAAGCCTCATCTGGACTTTTGACAAAATTTTGCATAGTATGCGGGTCTTAGTGCGATAATCGTAAAGTTAAGGGGTGTCCACGTAATTAAAGCTGTTGATGGGCAAAGTGGGGAGAGGAGTGTCTGTGTAATGGGATGTATGAATTCAAGGGAAATGTTTTGTAATTAGTTCGGGGTACTGCTCCTTATTCTGTTTTTTGCTTACTTTTCGTTCCTCTATTCTTTATTTGTTATTTATTTGTTCTGACTTTTTTTTGTACTTTGTATTTTAAATATTTGATAAATTAATATTAAGATTAATATATGTGTTTGTTGATTACAGTAGGTTTCATATTGAGTTGATAAATATATTTTAAAATATATAATTAATTTTATTGTATTATTTTAAATTTTTCAAAAACCAAATGGAGAAACATTTTAGTAAAATATGAGTAAATTCTACTTCTCGAAATATTGGTTCGAGTTTTACTCTAAATGTTGAATTAACATTTTCAAATGTTGATTTCGCTCTGTCAACTATATCTTCCTTCTCTCCGAATGTTGATTCTACTACTCCAAATAGTATATGCAAAAAAATTTGTTGTGTTATTAGTTTGGCCCCCCCTAAACAAAATTCCTGGCTCCGCCACTGTTCGTGATCATGTGCAAAAAGGTGATGTTGATATTGAATTCGTTAGCACCGAATCGCAATTTGCAGATATTTTCTCTAAACCACTCTCGGATGATCGTTTTTGTACTATCCGTTGTGAACATAGTATGACTAGAGCTTGTCACATCTAGTTTGATAAAAAAAAACAAAAAAAAAGTTCATTAATTATGCATGTTATTATACACTAACAATGATTTTGCAGTCTAAGAATAATTATATGTCATTCAAAAATTAAAAAAAAATAATAAAAAAAAATCCCGAATGTGACACCCCAAATCATGTTTCGAGATTTAAACCTCCGGGAATCGGTTAATCACAGTGCCGTGCGCAACGGCGGGTGAGAAAAGCATAATGTAAAACTGATACAATAGAAAATTTTGTATAAAGCCACATTTTTAGAAAATTTCGGCATGTGGAGTTCATATTTTCAATAAACCAACACCTGTAAAATAAGATATAAACTTATTTAAGACTTTAAATTCCACATCTATAAAATATAGGTCAAATAATAGTATTACAGTTCAATACAAAACAATATCTCCAACGATGTCCCAATAGTTAAATAATAAGGCCTTACATCACATATGAACCGAAATTAATACAATTTAATGATATATACAATATTATATATGATAACTCTAAGAGGCAGGACACAAGCCGTTTCCCAAACAACTTTAGTAGTCTGAGGTCGTCAGAGCAATCTAAACTTCATAAGAGCACCGTCCCCAAGAAATACTTGCAAAATTGGTTTGGAAGATAGGAGTGGGCCAAACACGGGCTCAGTGAAAACTATAAGGGGTTATATACAAAATACCTTTTTTAAATGACGCATGCCATGTGAAAAATGAAAGTAATTTTCTTACTTGGATCTATAAACTTTTATAGGTTTATAATGTCAATGCCTTGAAAATACTTTTCTAATATGCATGACAAATGCTTTCCCGACCACAAAATATAATATAATAAAATAAAAATCACTGAAAATACAATAGAACCGCTCTAATAACATAACATAATCGTAAACTTCATACGTATTGGAAAATACGTATCGTTAAGACATGGGTAGTTCATAATAAGAAATTACATACTACCCACCAGCAATCATATAGGTAAAATCAGTAACTAGTTTGTAAAACCCGGCACTACAATTGTATTATCCAGAAATGTCTCACCCGAGACAATTATCTTAAATAACTCGCAACTATCCAAGCGTCCACCAGGTCTGCATTTCTTGGCCTTTCAACCACGCGGCAGCAGGGCCTCTCGTTCCTTTTCGTGCACGGTTTCGAGTCTTTCACCCAGGAGCACTCAGTCCCAAATTACGACCTCAACCTTTAGAGACCAACCTGGGACCTACGATGGACTAGCGCAATAACACATATAAATATAGGCAACTGTGTATCAACTCAATAGACGAACAATTGTGCCAAATAACTAATATAAAGGTTCATAGCGAACCCATCAAATAGCCAACAAGAATAGAAATGATGAAAAGCTATCATTATTTCAAACATATACTTAATACACCCATACTTGTATAAAGATCATAATTATCGCTTACGAAAGCATGAAATATCATAAATTCATATGCTTGGCTCAAAGATATTTCAACATGTATATAAATCTAGAATACAGATATATATATATATCAAACTTAATTTGCCAAATATCACGTGAGTTATGTCCCCCAAGGACAACTCATAACTCGCGTAGCCTCTAAGGCTATACGCTATAGGAAAACATCAATATATAAAATAATAACAACACATATGTGTATCCCTCATAGGTATATATATACAACTAGTGAGTATATACATACATCAATATATACCATAGATCAAATGGTAATATCAAAGTTGTACTTAAACTCTCTTTGCCAAGTTCGTCAACTAATTGGCCTTGTAAATAAATTCATTCGTGTGGAAAGTTTCATAGGTTTATAACACATAGGCTCCAAGCCAAGTATAATATATAATTCATAAGCTTTAAATTCAATATAAACTTCCCCACATGTTTACTGTACTTAGCTTACTCAAATCAACTTATAAATTTGCCCAGCATAGTTACGGACTGGCTAGTAGCTAACAATTCTCATAAATAGGAGAATAGTATTCCAAGTACAACAATAATATCGTAAACATAAGTAATCATACCCATTTAATACCTTTAATTATATATATAACCTCATATATAAGCGTTTCAAAGATTAGTATTCATTAGCGTGCTAATAAGTGATGGTTTTATGCTAATCTTGTCAAAATTAACATTTAATTTGGGGTTCTTGTAAAATCCTTAGTTTATAATCTTATCAACTCTAAATCAAGCAAGGAATCAAGAGAAATTAACCCGAACCCCCAGGAACATAAAATTTTCGAAATTGTAGCTAAAATACTCATTTTAGCTTGGATTTGAGATGAAGAAGTTGTAATAACTTGAAGAGAAGTTCATTTACTATTGTTCCCACCTATTCAGGGTTAATCCCTCGAAGAATCCTGGAAGAAATGAGCTGGAGAAGCGTAGATGCGAAAATCCCCAACTTTGCTCTAAAACCTTAGCCATGGTGAACCAAAGGAGGAAGAAGATGATGAAGATGGTAATGATGGTGTGGGTGTGAAGTGGAAGAAAGAGCCTCAGACGATTCATATGTTTTTCCCCCAAAATCGCCCCTAAAGTCCCTCTCTAGGAGCTCTCAAGAGTTGGAGATGAAAAATGAGGAAGAAAGGAGAAGAAACAAACTTAAAATCTCGCCTGTTACTGTTCACAGCACAGTATTTTGCTGTTTGGTCACATGCCCATCTTTGTGCTCAATTCTGGCCATCGGGGAGTGAGAATTTAATTCGGTCAAAACATGAAAGTTGTAGAATAGGTCAAAATATAGCAAGTGGCCCAAACGGGGACCCATTTGGACATCATATGAAGAATTTATGACTTCTCAAAGTTTACAAAAAAAACCATTTGGTTGTTAAATAATTTAAATTCCAAAAATGACTCCGAAGCACTCAATTGAAGTCTGAATGCGGCCAAAATTTCCAGAATAGTTCTAAATAAATAATAAGACTCAATGGAATAGACGAAACTCAATTCGGACATCTCTGGGTCAATTTCCCATCTTAAAGAAATAATGGAGAGCAATATATTTTTAAGGAAAACGTACACTTCCAATAACACATCAAATTTCACAAACCATATCCGAATTGAATAAAACTCTCCAAAATAGATATACAAGTATAATATAACTTGTGAAAACTTACGAAACTAGAATCGGATCATCCTAATTCAAAGAGTCAAAATTTCATGATTGGGGTTAACTTAATTGAAAAAAATGACTAGGCTAAACACGAGGTGTTACAATCTCCCTTCCTTCAGAAATTTCGTCCTCGAAATTTCAATGTGTTAGTTACGAGGTTGCTACGAGGTCAAAGTACGCATGGTTTCTGAATGTCCACTTAGTCTCCCTTTTCTTAAGAAAGAGAGAGCCATGATTGTGATGAATTGGATTTCAAACTCAAGGATCAGAACGAAAGGAATAATCTTGTCGGACAATAAAGAAGAAAGACTACAGAATTAAAGTTATCTAATTATTTCTCTCTCACAAGCCATAACATCTTTAATAGTTTCAATGGAAGGAGGTACTGGTTAAATACAAGGGGCTTTTCACCAGCCGATTCACATAAATGAAGTAGCTAAAGATAAAACTTTCCTTTTACACCATCTCTCTCTCATCCAACTTATTGAGAAATGCAACAATCTTGTCTTCACCAACCAGGTTTCAGCTGTGGATGCTCATACAAAGCAATCCCATCAGCACTTATTTTGAATCTTCTACCGGGCTTTTTCAATTCAGAAACCTTGCATTTGTATGCATGGCTAAGATTGAGGAACGCATTGAAGTCACTTAGCCCTGCGAGTTCATCAAAAAAATTACCCTTGTAATAGTGAAGAACCTTGCTCATTATTACATGAAGATCTTAAGTGACAATCGCCTTCCTCTTGAAATTATTATCTTTAGTAGAGTGTGCTCTACTAATTTGTAAAACTCTTTGTCTGTACCCTCCTTCAATAAAGTTCTTCGACTCGATATAAGCACTATGCTCAAGATCTGCCTCTTAATGGCCTTAGTAGTTCCTAACTTAAGAAACTTGGGGTGACCCTTTCAAAATACGGTGATAGTTATGCTAGCGATTGTATTACTTCCTCAAAGGTTGTTCTTAACTTAGGCAATTTCTGTACACACGGAATGTCACATTCATCCCGTACTCATGACTCAGCCTCCTCCGCTCACAATACGAAATTCAGAGTATTGTAGTGCACAAGCATCTACCGACTAACGTAGTCTGAACCATATATTTAAATTGTAAAATTTCTTATATAAATGAACTTGTCATACACTATATTCTTGAGAAAAGGAATTATAGGATTTTTCCCTATCTTCTCCCAAGGCAACAAATACACATCCTTTAAAAAAATCGTTAGAAAAGCCACTATGCATAAGGCAGGAACTGGTAGATTACACTAGTCATGGTCTTAAGAGGTTCCACACTCCCCCGAGGGTGAAACTCATATCTGCTGTGAAAATTCTGGCTATTCTCCGAACTAGAATAATTTTCATCATACATAAGTAAGTATAGGACGGATGGAACTGACGATGGAAACGAGGTCTACCTCGCATGGCCAAGTGTCAACTCCCCTCCTCAAAGGGTTTGACAGGGACTCAATATCAATAAGATTTAAATTTGGAATACCGCTTCAGTCTCCAAGCTAAAATCAAAAGCAGGATATGAAAGTCTCTCACTTGGAATACTAAACTAATCATTATCTCACCTTTTATCATGGGTAGGAAAACCTCCGTCAAGACCCCAAGCATACATGCCACCCTAAATGGGTGTCTACACAGAAGGGTAGGAACAATTCTCAGAATTGTTCATATCGTAGGTGCTAGATTTATAAAATTAAGTATCGATTAACCTTCTAACTCAGAGGCACTACCCCTTTCTATCATGGGAAAAGTCTCATAACACAGTTCACCCAGCCACAATTTATGAGTTGTTACGCTATCATTAAGCAACCATAACAAATCTCCTCAATCAGAATGACTAGAATCATATTCAAGTTGAATGCGTACTCAACGCTCTGCCGATGGTTTTAACAATAGTCGCTTTTTGATCACTTGGTGGCAGAACTAATCCTGAGCACAAGCCTACATGCGTAGGGGTAATAAATGATGGAAGAGCCAATAACTGAAATAGTTTACAAGGGAGGACAAAAGAATTAGACAAGAACTTTGTAGGTGGATGTAGTCAAGACAAACTACATCACATTTAACAATTCTCCCAATTTCCAAAATCTTAACGGAAGAATCCTATCGCACAAGGAACAGTGCCAACGTTTACGCCACAAATCTAGGATCTACCATGAAACCCTGTGAGGAAACACCAAACCTATACCTCTGATACCAACTTGTGACGCACCAAATTCCGTTCCGAGATTTAAACCTCCAGGAATCGGTTAATCACGGTGCCATGCGCGACGGCGGGCTTGAAAAGCATAATGCAAAACTGATACGATAGAAAATTTTGTATAAGGCCACATTTTTAAAAAATTTTGGCATGTGGAGTTCGTATTTTTAATAAAGCAACACTTGTAAAATAAGATATAAACTTATTTAAGACTTTAAACTCCACATCTGTAAAATATAAGTCAAATAATATTATTAAACTCCAACGAGGTCCCAATAGTTAAATAATAAGGCCTTGCATTACATATGAGCCAGAATGAATACAATTTAATAATATAAACAATATTATATATGATAACTCTAAGAGGCAGGATACAAGCAGTTTCCCAAACGACTTTTGTAGTCAGAGGTCGTCAGAGCAATCTAAACTTCATAAGAGAACCATCCCCAAGAAATACCTGCAAAATTGGTTTGGAAGATAGGAGTGAGCCAAACACGGGCTCATTGGAAACTATAAGGGGTTATATTAAAAATACCCCTTTTAAATGATGCATGCCATGTGAAAAATAAAAGTAATTCTCTTACTTGGATCTATAAACTTTTATAGGTTTATAATGTCAATGCCTTGAAAATCCTTTTATAATATGCATGCCAAATGCTTTCCCATTCCCAAAATATAATATAATAAAATAAAAATCACTGAAAATACAAAAGAACCGCTCTAATAACATAACATAATCGTAAACTTCATACGTATTGGAAAATAAGTATCGTTAAGACACGGGTAGTCCATAACAAGAAATTACATACTACCCACCAACAATCATATGGGTAAAATCGGTGACTAGTTTGCAAAACCCGGCACTACAATTGTATCATCCAGAAATGTCTCACCCGAGACAATTATCTCAAATAACTCACAACTATCCAAGCGTCCGCCAGGTCTGCATTTCATGGCCTTTCACCCACACGGTAGCAAGGCCTCTTGGAGTGAGAATTTGATGTTTGGTCATAGGCCCATCTTTGGGCTCAATTCTGGCCATCGGGGAGTGAGAATTCGGCTTCGGTCAAAACACGAAAGTTGTAGAATCGGTCAATTAAAGTCCGAATGCGATCAAAATTTCCTGAACAGTTCTAAATAAATAGTAAGACTCAAAGG
The DNA here is from genome assembly GCA_021464415.1 of Lonicera japonica. NCBI lineage: Eukaryota > Viridiplantae > Streptophyta > Magnoliopsida > Dipsacales > Caprifoliaceae > Lonicera > Lonicera japonica. Next base: position 54,344 of record JAKCWG010000036.1, read on the forward strand.
AAAAGACGGAACTCAATTTGGACATCTCTATGTCAATTTCCCATCTTAAAGAAATAATGGAGAGCAATATATTTTTAAGGAAAACGTGCACTTCCAATAACGCGTCAAATTTGACAAACCATATCCGAATTGAATAAAACTCTCCAAAATAGATATACAAGTATAATATAACTTGTGAAAACTTACGAAACTAGAATCGGATCATCCTAATTCAAATAGTCAAAATTTCAAGATTGGGGTTAACTTAACCGAAAAAAAATGACTAGGCTAAACACGAGGTGTTACCTTGAAGACGGAAAGCAATCTCTGTAAAGCAAAAAGTCAAAATATAAAGCGCCCCCGCGTGCATCTAAAATTCAGCACCCTCGCACGGCCTAAATCCCTTTTTGATGTTGCCATAGGGGGAGAAAATGTGTGTATAGTGTTGGTGTTGTGGTAAGATTTTAATTGCTTTTCTACGTTCACACTTTTGAAAGGTTTATTTAAAAATATATATATATATATATATATTAATTTTGGTTTTGAAACTATCTCAAATATTTGCAATACTTTTTAATTGTCATCTTCGCATAAATTGAGGGGGATCATATTATATATTTATATTTATATGCTATTTATGCATGCTATTGTTAGCACACATTATTTTATTGTCATCATTAAAAAGGGGAAGATTGTTGACCTAAGGTCTTAATCTTATTTTGATAATAACAATAAATCAATCACGTGTAATTTAACATGTTTGTTGATATAAGTATATAATTTATTTACTTGAAAAATTCAAGAAAAATATTACAAGGATCACTTTTTCACTATTCGATCATTGGACAAGACAAGGAAGATCAAATATCTCAATACAAATTATGAAGCACAAAGGATCAAAAGACTATATGAAAAGCTTATAGGAAAAAGTTTCAAGTGAAGACCAATTCGAAGATACAAATCAAAGCATTCGAAGACTCGTCAATTCAGTAATTGAGTGAGTGCTTAAGATTTATGTAAAGTTACTTTATTAATCAAATCCTTATAGCTCAAACGTATTCATGCATCTTTTAAAAGAGAATTTCAAACAAGTTTGAAATTGAATTTCTTTGAAAAACATTATTTTACAAAGACCGAGTTTCAAAATAAATTCATATTAATTTTAAATGATCATATTTTAAGATCTCATAAAAATAGATATCTTAGAAACATGTCTTTGAGGTTCAAAAATCATTAGAATTGTATTTGGAACTAAATTGCTAAATTGCAAAAATGTTTTTATTTTTCATTTTAGATTCGCTCAGTTTTGGCACAGTTTTGATCTAACGGTATGATGGAGGCCTTCCTGATTCCGATCATTTTGAAATTTTTATAGTAGTTAGACAACATCTTTTAGCATTTTTGACTAAAAGATGAGCATGATCCAATGGTTAGTTTGGGAGATATTATCAAAACAATTTAAATTTTTAGTCAACAAAACTAGCTAATGGAAAGTTTGAAAATGTATACCTTTGACCCAAAACCTTTCTTAATCACCCCCAACGGCCAAATAATTTTTCAAACTATATATATGAGGTCCTAGACATGTTTTAACATACCTTAAATCATTCTAATACTGTATTATTCATATATTCAAATATACAAAGATTCAATAACACATTTTGATCAATCTTTCTTCATTTGAGCTATATATTTTTGATCAAAACTTAATAATTTCTAGTGTGAGTTAATTTTCATATCTTATAAACACTTGAGAGTTATTGTATTGGTGTATTCAGCACAAACAATTCATTCTTCATTTCAAAATAGAGTTTGTCTCTTTGTAGAGCAAGATAGCATATCTCGTGTGAAGTGTAGTGGGTATAGCTACATTGTGAGTGTTGTGTGCGTAACAACATTTGTATTGAGGTTTGATCTTAACCTGAAGAAGATTAAATAGTGGAAATTCTCGAAAAACTAACCGAGCGCGGACGTATGGTTTAGAAAACTGAACTATGAGAACAAAAAGTGTTAATCTTCAAATTGGTTTAATATTTCTAAACTAAAGCTCTCTTTTTATTGCTATATTATTGCTTGTATTTTGAGATTCCTTATTTGCTTGTCTTGGGATTGATTACTTAAAATTGATTATTTCCTTGATATTGTTGCTTAGCTAAGTTGCTTTGCTTAAACATTTTAAAAACGTTTTAATTCCGCATTAAGTTTTTAAAACCCTATTCACCCCCTCTAGAGTTGTTTTCCGACCAACAGTGGTAATGTGTGCTTATAAGATTCAAACGGGATCACTTTTTGAACTTACTCTTGTGTATGAGAAACCAGCTTTTGGGAATTCTAATGGCCTGGATTTGCCTAATGGATTTTCTCTTCATGAAGTTCTTTTCTATGTCTACCTTAACAAAATTCAGGTTTTCCTTGGAATTTGAACTAGAAGCAAACTTATCAAAACCTAACCCAATTTTTCATTCGAGAAGCGAACAGGACCTGTAAGCATGTGCGTGAGTTTTTCAAACCTATTCTTAAGATCAACCTTGACAAATTTAGCCTTATCAAGTTCTCTTTCGAGTTGCGTAACTTTAATTTTAAGGCTATCATTTTCTTTACTTAAAGAGATAATGTTGTCTTTTAACTTCTCGTTCTCATCAAAGAGAGATAGCCTTGTAAGTTCAAATTCAGACACTTTGACCAAGAGTGCGCTTTTTTCATTATTAAATTGACTTATCAAACCCTCACACTTTTGAATTTGTTCCATCTTTCATTAAAAAATTTCAACTTTTTATTGAGATGGAGTTCTCTCTTCTTGGCCTTAATCAGTTCTTCACACAACTGGTCATAGGTTGCTTGAAGATCAAGCTCTTCTTCATCAGAAGTATCGTCTGACCTATGAGAAAAGTTAGAATCAATGATTTATTCTTCCTTAGAATTTGAAGACTCATGCGGTACATAATTAGCAATAAAAGCCACATATTCCTTTTCCTCATGGGATTGCAAATCATCATCATCGTCACTAAGTTCAGCATGCATGGCACGATTAGACTGATTCGCTTTCCTAAGCTTGTTAAATTTAGTCGCACATTCCCAAGCTTGATGACCTTTCCCATGACATTCAAAGCATTAATCGCTCTTAACACCACTATTCCCAGACTGCTTTTCGAATCCTTGATTTTTTTGATTTGATAACCAATCAGTATTTTTATTTCCATTCGGTTTCAAAGAATTTTTGGAAGTTTTGCCCAACTGAAGGAGTTTTTTGAAATTTTTAGCAAATTTTGTCATCTCTTCATCATCAAAATCAAGGTCCTTATCATCATCAGAATTTTAAAAAATTTCATCTTTGAAAGCAATGTTGTCTTTCTTTTGTGATGAGGATTTGGAGAGAGTATTAGCTTCAAAAATTTGAAGAGATCCTAAGAGTTCGTTATCTTTTATATTATTTAAATCTTTACTCTTTTCTATAACAGTAATTTTGGGAATGAATCAGTCTGGCAAAGATCATAGAATTTTCTTTACAATTCTATGTTAAGGAATTATTTCATTCAGATTATAAAGAGAATTGACTATATCTTTAAGCCTACTATGAAACTCTGTGATGGTTTCACTGTCTTTCATTCTAATTGTTTCAAATTCTGAAGTTAAACGTTGAATTTTAGAATTTTTGACAATGTTTGTACCTTCATAAAACACCTCTAAGATTTCCCACACCTTTGTTAAAGTCTCACACGTGGCAATCTTTTTAAATTCATCCCCCCTCACATGACTTTGGATTAAATTTAATCCTTTAGAATTCCATTTAGCCGATTTTAATTCACCAGCAGTCCACGATTTAGTAGGTTTAATATCAATTTTAAGAACATTCTCAATCATGGTACTTGTGGTGGGTGCTTTTCAACCATTGACTACTACAAGCCATACGCGTTCATCTTTGGATTTTAATAAAATTTGCATTCTAGCTTTCCAATATGAATAATTAGAATCATCCAAAATAGTAGCGATATATGTTTGATCTTTACCTATAATAATCAAACAAACATAAAGCAAGCAAGAAAAACAACGCAAACATAGCGTAAACCTAGGTTAAGATCTAAGCTTAACAACTTAAGGTAACCTCCTCTAATACCAAGTAAAAAAAGCTAAGGCGTGTGCGGAAGCGAATTGGCTAATTAACCCTAGGTTTGTTATTTGATGATTTAATTCCCAAAAAATCAATTTTAATCGAATCAAAAAGTAAACCCTGAAACTTTATGGATTTTAATTCTGAAAAATGTGTTTAATATTTTCTAGTACGCAGCGATTAATAAAATAATTAAACAGATAAGCAAACATCAGAATTAACGAGGAATCCCAGTAGTGCAGGACTAATCCCCAACAATCCATTATATGCACAAAGATTTATAGATTCGATTAATCACAAATCGTACAGACTTACAAAACTTGAATCGCACAAGCTGCCAGCAAAAGTCTTCACCTTTGGTGCGTACAGTCCTCTTAGCCGAATTGCATAAATATGTTCACAACGAATCACTCGCCATAGTATCACATCGTTCTTTAACTCCGTTTACGAATCACACGCACTTTGGGTTGTGATTTGTTCTTTATAAAAAGAACGCTTGCTTTGGCATGAATAAAAAGCCCTAAGTTGGTTTTATGTTTTAAGGTTTTAATCTCTTTCTAAGGTGTAAAAAACTCTCACAAAACATATGTAAAAGATGTTTAAGAGGTGTTTTTTTGACATAAGGCAATGGGTTTTATTTATAGGTAAAAACTTGAGTCAAAAACCTTTTTGGATTAGGAAAATAACTTTTAAAAGAAAATTTTACGATAAAAAAATCGATGCCCATAAACCTTAACGGACTGGTCCATGCTAGCAAAATGTCTACCAGTCCACCTTTTATTGCCGGACTGGTCCACAATAGCAAAATGTGTACCGATCCACCCTTCAGAGAAAACGGATTCCATGGAAATTTTGAAGATAAATCCGGACTGGTACACATTAGCATTGTGTGTACCAGTCCACCCTATTGAGGATGGAAAACTCAGTTTAGAAACACAAATATCCATGTTTTTTAACCACCTTAAGAAATTAACTTTAAATGACAATGCTCACCGTATCTATCTTGAATTAATCTTCAATGCATCGTATCGGTAGCTTGGCTTGCTTGTAATTCTTCAAATGCAATTTTGAACGACTCAAGTAACTTACAAGTAAACGTATTTTTGTCGAAGTAATAAAGCCAACCAAAATATAGACTTTATAATACATTCATTTAGTTTGGGGTATTATTATTATTATTATTATTATTATTATTATTATTATTATTATTATTATTATTATTATTATTATTATTATTATTATTATTTATTTATTTATTTATTTATTTTATGATATCCACAAGGTATTATTTTCTCATCAATATAAATTATTTATTTCCTCAAAAGTTAACAGTTTGGTTTTAAAAGTCAACATGGTGAAAAATACTTTCCTCTATTTTATTTTTTCTAAATTAGGGTCCTTTTAGTAATTAAAAAAATAGATCCTTTTAATAATTTAAAATAAAAGAAAATATTTCTACTTTTTTGTCAAAGCCAAGACAATAACTTCTAGGAATTATTATGATAATTACGCGACAAAAAAAATTAATTTCTATACTTCAAAGAGTGTTATAAAAACTTAAAACTTGATTGAGGGAAAGGTGTAAATTGTCTTCTCTAACTTTTTTTTTCCTCAGACACATACTAATTACTAATTATTTGCATTAGTTCGCTACATTGATGAAATACCATAGACTTGCTCAATTTATATTTTTAAGAAAATTGCTTTTCTATTACATATTTTTGCCGACATGTATTATATAAATTGTACATTCTTATACATATTCTTACTGTCACACATTACAACAAATATAATACATGCTTATAAAAATATGCGATAAAAATATTCGATAATTGTATTACTGCTCTTTTGTTAAAGAAACCACTTTGTGGTCATTAATAAGGGGCTATTGACCATGTAAAATGTGGGACTAGACTACTCTCTATTACCTTTTCAGTCCAATTTTATTTAGTGTACTTCGATGACTAAACAGATTAATTTTTTCATGAAATTTGATAAATATGATTTAATATAATGAATAGATCATCTTTACAAAAAACTTCTATCAAAAAATTCAAAATAGAAGTGAATGTTCTAAAATTTTAATAGACAAAAAAATGAATGTATATACCACATTTTACTACACATACTTCCGTTTTGAATTTTTTGAAATGAAAGTTTGTAGAAACCATCTGCTCTGTATAGAATCATTTTTACTTGTAAATTTTTTTTATTTATTTAATTTTTGAATTGCATCCCATTAAAAAAATGCGTGGCTTTATAATATCAAACAGGAAATAACTAACCATATATGCCACTGAAATTGACCATGTTATCATAGAGCCCTTGTGTTTTCACTTTCATCCACGGCTCTTTAGATAGCCGCGGCTAGTCAAACTAGAAAAACAGTAGACTCTGTAAATTGTCCCAAATTATGGGATCAATTCCACTTTAGCCCCTCAACTTTAAACAGCATCGTTTTAATCCCTCAAATTATTAACCGAGTTTCAATTTGGTTCTTCCGTTCATTTTGACAGTTAAAGTTAGACAAAAAATGGTATGCTTGGTGATAAGTGCCAAAAATAGTTATTTTAACCCGCAAATAATATTTTGTTATAATATAATTAATGCTTAAATTATGGAGGATTAATATTTATTTTGGCTTTTTGTAGGGAAGAAGTAAAGTATAATAAAAAGTCTAAAAAGGTGGAAGAAGTCTACTGAAGATCAAAAAAAGAAGATAAAGAAGAAAGAATATTCCAATTCAATATTCTTTCCTAATTCGAATAGAACTCTTTTTTCTCTCTCTTAATTACAATCCTAATTGATCTCAAAGTTGTTATTTCCTCTACAATTCTAGTTTCATGAACCTTGTAAACTTCTATCTCTCATTCCTATATATAGACCCATTCTCTACATCTAGAGAGGGGAAAAGATAGAAAATAGATAGGGAAAATAGATAGAATATAGATATTATTAGAGAGTTTTAGAGAGAGAAAATCCTCCATATACTAGTTGCCGTGTGGCCGAAGTGTTGAAGGAGAAGAAGTGGACAGCGTAAAGCCGTGCGGTACATGCTAGTTCGAGCATCACAAACAGGGACGCTTTCTAGCTTTCTAATTTTTGATAGTTTGTATTTAAGTACTTTAATTTTAATTTTAATAATGAATTATTATTTTATTTTAATGTGTTATTTATTTAATATGCTTGGCTAAATTATCTCCCAAAGGGGAGGGATGAAACCGCCATGGATGTAATGGGCTTAATTTAATTATAATTAATTTTTAATTATTCGTCCCGAATTAAAATAGATTTTGAAATTACCATTATTATAACGTGTGTTTTCTTTCTAGTACTTTAATTGTTTTTAAAATAAAGGAAGGATCTCTTGTGATCACCAATTTAGGAATACAGGCGATGCCTATTTTTGTTTACATTAGTTTTAAAGAAAGAATGATGGTAATTTTAAATTTTTTTATATAGTAGGGATGAATGTTAAAAATATAATTAGATATTTTTTGTTTATATCCATGGTGGCGGATTCTCTTTCCTTGGTATTTTCTATTATTGATTACTTGCTTCTTGATTTAATTTAATTAGTTTAGTTTAATTAGTTTAGTTTCTTAGTTTAGATAATTTTAAAATCAAAATTTAAAAATTGTTTTAATTTGGTTCGTAAAATATTGGATTTCGACAAACTCTCCTAGATATTAGCTTGGATTTGGATTGACTCTTACTTGCACGCTATACTAATTTAATTATTTTACATGAAGTAGGATTTTTATTGCATTTAAGTGTGGAATTAAGCAACGATAAATTAATTATAAAAATTCCCCTTAAATCATTGGTTAATTATTCTTTTATTAATTCTGAAAAAAAAAACAGTTAAAAATTTTTTTTATTGCTATTTTCGTTTTTTTTTTATTATTATTATAAAAAAAAAATTTTAAAAAAATAAAAAGTTTTATTCTTATTTTCGTTTTCTTGAAAAAAAATTCCATCATTATTATTATTTATTTTTTTGCCTTTAGGTTAGATAATTTAGGCGTTTTTAGGTTCCCTCTTGCCTTTAGGTTAGATAACTTAGATGCTTTGCATTTAGGTCCCTTTTTTTTGTTTTTTTTTTTATTTGCTTCTTTATTTGTGCATATTTAATTTAGCATTTGCATTAATATATTAGTTAAGGGCAACTTTCCTATCAAGATAAGGATTGGATTTCATCACCAATTCTTGCCCACCTAGGTTAAAAATCACCATGCACTTGTTAAACCCGAGCCTTAAATTCATTAATCTAAAATTAATTAGACAGTGCAAGATAATTGTTGCCCACTCCAGTGAGTACCTTTTTAATTTAGCAACACCTAGGCAAGTTCTGTCAAAACGGGAGCTTGCTGTCGAAGGTAGCTGGATTTTAAGTGGGACTGTTTGTGACCCCTCCAGTATTTCCTGGGAACTTAACCGGTTGTTAGATTGGAAGCCTTAATTAGTAAGCTTACAATTTTCTCGATAAGAATAGGATAAGCCTAGCTCATTAATTATATTAAAATTCTCAGCCTTCATTAAATTCATTGCTTAATTAGATTGCCCTTAGGATTTGCTTGCAACTAGGATTTTGCATAGTTTATGCAACTTAGAAGTGGACAAATAATTAGAAGACAATTAATCTTTCCACCTGAAAATCTCACAATGGATAATAATCGTACATTAAATAACTATTTCGCCCCTGTCACCGCTGAACCTCCTATGTGCATCACCCTTCCAACCACTAATGTAGCTCAATTCGAAATTAGACCTGCCACCATTAACATGCTACCTAAGTTCCATGGCCTTGATAGTGAACAGCCATACATTCACTTAGGAAAATTCCTTACAATTTGTAGCACCTTTAAGAACCAAAACCTAGATGATGATGGTGTCAAGCTTAGATTATTTCCTTTATCCTTAGAAGATAAGGCAGCTTCGTGGTTGAACTCTCTTCCTCCTAATTCAATCACAACATGGGAACAACTAGCTAGGAAATTTTTGTCAAAATTTTACCCTATGCAAAAGACTGAATCAATGAGAGATGCTATTAGCACATTTAGGGGTAAAGTAGATGAGGAATTCCATGAGACATGGGAGCGTTTTCATGATTTATTAATCAAATGTCCACACCATGGTTTTGATAAAGCGAGTCTTGTCCATTTCTTCTATAAGGGTCTTTCCCCAATGAATCGTACAATGATTGAATCCATGCATAAAGGAAAATTTAAAGACCAAACTCCTGATCAAGCCTATACATTTTTAGAGGAATTAGCTGAGAGTGCACAAAACTGGAATAGTAGTAGCGAATACATGTCCCGTAATGAATATACTTCAGTTAAGAACTCGGCATGTATGAAGTTAAAACCGACCTAGACCTAAAATCTGTCATGGAGAGTCTAGCTACTGGTGTTCAAAACTTAAGTAAGAAATTTGATGCATTTTGTATCTCGACTAAAAATAACCCGAGCCCAGTTTTAAATGTCAGTAACCCATGTGGGTTGTGCTCTGGCTTTGATCATACTACTCAAGCATGTCCTTTTTATTGCTCTGATTCTAATGCACAAGTATGTGCATTTAATACTTTTGGCAAACCTACTGCAAATACTTTTGGAAATAGATACCACCCTGATATGCGATTTCACCCCAATTTTTCTTGGAGTCAAAATGTTTCTTCACAACAACAAAACGTAGGTGGTCCACCAGGTTTTCAAGGTTCCCAAAATAGGCCAGTCCCTCAACAAGCCGGACCAATGGTCCCTCAACAACAGTTCTTCCAACATCAGGTCAATAGTAATAGGGAAATAGTTCCTGACCCTATGCGAAATTACAATGCTCCATTCCCATCTACTAATAATTCACTTAATGTTGAAGACATTTTTACAATGCTAGCAATGACCATAGATCAATCCACTCAACAAACAAATCAAATAATCCAAAAGTTAGAAAATAATATTGATATTTTAGCTAAAAGCCAAATTTAGTTCCAACAATCTGTTCAAAGTCAGTTGAGCCAACTCACATCTGCCTTAGCTGAAAGACAAAAAGGTACCTTACCAAGCCAACCTGAGCCAAATCCAAAAGGTAGAACAAACTATAATATAGGAGCTAATGCGTCTAATTTAGAACGCCAAGCTGAACAGGCTAACGTTGTTAATACACTTCCATCTAATGATACGACTAAACAACAACAAAAGCAAGAAAACACAGAGCTCCAAGACAATAAGTCACAACAAGCTGAGAAGAAAGAAAATAAAAATGAAGAAACTAGGACCAATTTACCTAAAACTAATAAAAATAATCAAGATGTAGGCCCTACGATTGACAGTAACCCAAAAGAAATAATTCCACGTGCTCCTTTTCCATCTAGACTAATCAACAATAAAAAGGATTCTCAATACAGTGAAATTTTAGATGTTTTTCAAAATCTTCAAATCAATATTCTATTTCTTACTGCCATAAAGCAAATTCCTTCTTGTGCTAAATTTATTAAAGATCTAGTCAAAAGAAAAACTAGCGTTCCCAAAGAAGCCTTCATAGCCCAACATTGCACATCCTTCTTACAAAACCAAGCTGTGATTAAACACAAAGATCCGGGTAGTCCAACTGTCAAATGTAAGATAGGAGAAAATTTTGAGGAACAAGCTTTATTAGATTTAGGAGCCAGTGTGAACCTACTTCCTTATTCCGTTTATCAACAATTGGGGTTAGGTGATTTGAAAAAAACCGACGTCAGGTTAAGTCTAGCAGACCGATCTATCAAAATTCCTAAGGGTATGATAGAAGATGTCATTGTAAAAGTTGCAGACTTTTATTATCTTGTCGATTTCATCGTCCTTGATACCCATCCCACCCAAGGCAAACATATTCCCATCATTTTAGGCCGACCTTTTCTAGCCACGGCTAATGCACTAATACATTGTCGAAATGGTAATATGACCTTAACATTTGGTAACATGAAGGTTGAAGTAAATATTTTTAATCTCACTAAACAACCCGATGACGTTGAGTCCGTTGAAGAACTTTACTTTATAGAGTCATTATCTTCTGAAACGTTTAAGAAAAATCACCCCGAGGACCCACTCCTCCAATGCTTAGCTCATTTCGGATCTGATATCGATGAAGATAATATAATTAATGAAGTCAATGCTTTGTTAGACTCTACACCACTTATGAATATTGATAGTTGGGCTAATCGTTTTGAACCTGTTCTGCCCGAGTCTCTTATAGCTATTGCAAATGAACCGAAGCAAGTGTCTACTATTAGTTCTGATTGTGAGTTTCTTACAGGTGATTTAGGGTCTAAGTCCACTTATACTGCTAATTCATCCCAATTTGCTTCACTTTCCACGATGCCTTTTGTTAATAGTGACCTCACATTTGACCCATGGCCCCCACCCATTAATTGCGCACATATGTCATCTTATCAAAATAATAATGATTGTTCTTCTAGTATTGAGTTGTTTCCTGCTGGTGTTGAGGTTTTATCTATAATATCATCCGATTTAGAGCCTAACATAAATCATGCACCATTACTTTTTGATTTTTGCTCACGATTATTTTTATATCTATGTGTGCCGTTAAATTCTATTTATATGTCAAATCCTTGCTATGATATTATGATTATTATTTCTGCTGATTTGCCACCTGATATACGTGTTAGTTATTCGCAATATTATATCATACATCTTTTATTGCATCTATCTGCTATAACCCATGTTCACTGGGATGATCCCCAACTATTCCGATTATTAATTTTCGACATCAATAATTTATCTCTGTTTGGGGGTGTTCTTATTTAAACACTAAGGACAATGTTTTGATTTGTTTGGGGGTGGGATTGTTTTCAAAAATGAAAATTCATTAAAATAAATAAAATTAAAATAGAGTCGTTTATGTTTAGTACCCTATCCATGATATAAATGAATTTAAAGCTGACCACCTTATGAATGATTAGAATTGTTATTGTCTAACTCTAAGTTTAGTTTGTTACTCGAATATATATGAATCTAGACATTGCACTATGAGCATTATTCAAAATATTTTTTGCAGAAACAGCCGTCTAGTGTAATGTAAATTGAAAAGTAATCGAGTTTCTAAGGAGCTAGAGAAATAACAGTGGAGACTTAATAACCATGTGAGATTTTGAGCCTCTCATCATTTGTAGAGGGTATATACGTAAACTCCGAGTCACAAGATGACTAAACTATTCTTCATACCGTATTAAGTCGTTGCATAATCTCATTATTCTTTTTCATATTTTGATTAATTACTAAGAATGAAATCTCTTTCGAGTTAAGAGAAACATATGCCTTGTAGTTTATTTGAGACGTGATCATCATGCTGACCTATAGAGAGGATAATAGGCCTTCTTTCTTTTTCACAATAAGCCTTCAACCGTCATATATATTTTTCGCTAGTAGCCCTTTGAGCCTATAAAAAATAACCTTTTCTTTGTTTACCCATATCCCTAAAACCCCATTTATTTATGTGAAGTTAGGAAGATTGTGAAAGAATAAAGGGAAGGGAACAAGCTAAATCAAGAAAAAAAAATGAATGAATGAATGAATGGAAGAAAAAAAAAGAGAAAAAAAAATGAAGATAGAAAAAAGAAAAAAAGAAGAGAGAGAAAAAGGAGTTCTATTCGAATTAGGAGATAATATTGAATTGGAATATTCTTTCTTTTTTATCTTCTTTTTTTGATCTTCAGTAGACTTCTTCCACCTTTTTAGACTTTTTATTATACTTTACTTCTTCCCTACAAAAAGAAAAAATAAATATTAATCCTCCATAATTTAAGCATTAATTATATTATAACAAAATATTATTTGCGGATAAGTTTGATAAGTGCCCAAAATTGTTATTTTAACCCGCAAATAATATCTTGTTATAATATAATTGATGCTTAAATTATGGAGGATTAATATTTATTTTGTCTTTTTGTAGGAAAGAAGTAAATTATAATAAAAAGCCTAAAAAAGAGGAAGAAGTCTACTGAAGATCAAAAAGAAGATAAAGAAGAAAATAATATTCCAATTCAATATTCTCTCCTAATTTGAATATAACTCCTTATTCTCTCTCTTAATTAGAATCCTAATTGATCTCAAAGTTTTTATTTTCTCTACAATTCTAGTTTCCTAAACCTTGTAAATTTCTATTTCTTATTCCTATATATAGACCCATTCTCTACACCTAAAAAGGGAGAAGAAAAATAGATAGGAAAATAGATAGAATTTAGATATTATTAGAGAGTTCTAGAGAGAGAAAATCATCCATATACTTAAAAAAAAAACCCAGAATATTCAGATATATATATACTTTTAAAAAAAAATTAAAATTAATAAAAAAGTTTTTTTTATTTATTTTTGGGGTAGTTAAAATATCTAGGCGCCAAACAATATATACATAGTGGTGCAACTCATTTAGATTAGTGTCTCTATCCTAGTTGGTAGGAGTTGTTTTTTAGATAAAAGAGGTCACAAGTTCAATACTTGGTAGCAACAAGGAAACCTTCTTTTTGTCTCAAGCCATTCCTCTTTATTATTAACCCTTTTTATTTACTCCAATATATATTAGATTATTATTATTAATATTCTTATTTAATTAAATATAATATTAATACCTTTTAAATAAGTTATTATTATTATTATTATTATTATTATTATTATTATTATTATTATTATTATTATTATTATAAAAAGAAATTGTTTAGTTTATGAGCGTTTGTTGAAAACGAGGAAAAGTGAGACTTCATAAGATAGAAAATTTAGAAATTAATCATTTATTTGAAGAAGAATTAAAGATGGGGGATCGTGAAGACAATAGGACTTTAAAAGAACTCTTTGCTCCTATATCTACTAATCCTCCTTCATGCATTGTTTTACCGGCTACTACAGCAATCCACTTTGAACTAAAACCGCAAGTAATTCAATTACTCCCTACTTTTAATGGCTTAGAGATGGAAGATCCATATCTGCATATAAAAGATTTTTTAGAGATATGCGCTACTTTTAGATTTCAAAATTTTTCTGATGAATCCATTAGGTTGCGTTTATTCCCTTTTTTTCTAAAAAATAAAGCTAAAGCTTGGATAAATTCTTTACCCTCGAGATCTATCGCGACATGGGATGGGTTGGTTACTAAATTTTTAGCAAAATTTTTTCCTATGGCTAAAACTAATGAACTTAGAAGAAAAATAACTGATTTTTGCCAAGATGATGAGGAAAAATTCTTTGAAGCATGGGAAAGATTTAAAGATATATTACTTAGATGTCCACATCATGGTTTTGAAACTTGGAGATTAATTCAATATTTTTATAATGGCCTCTCACAAACTAATCGAAATATGATAGAATCTATGAATAGAGGTAGTTTTCTAAGTCTAAATGAAGATGAAGCTTATCAATTCTTAGAAAATTTGTCTGAAAGTTCTCAACAATGGGACTTTTCTAAGAGGGGAACGCAATCTCAATCTAAAAAGGGGGAAATTTATAATATTCATGAAGATTTAGAAACTAGAAGACAATTAGATTGTCTAAATAAAAAATTAGAAGCCTTAACGATGAGACTGTCCAATAACTCAGTCAATCTTATGCAGAATGAAGTGTGCTCTATTTGTGCTAGTCCTATGCATGTAGCTGCATCTTTTCCATCTATGTTAGGGTATACTGTAGACAATCCAGGACAAGTAAACGCTACTAATGAATTTAGGCAAAATTACAAACCTTATTTAGAAACTTATAATCCCGGGTGGAGAAATCATTCTAATTTTTCATGGTCACAAAATCAATTGATTAATAATATGGGAAATCAAAATAATAACATTCGTCAAAACCCACTAGGTTTTAGAGCTCATGTAAACATGAATAATGCTACATCTTTTGTTACACAACAACAATTTTCATCCCTAGAAGATAATTTGAAATCATTTATGAATGAGGTAAAAAATACTACTTTAATAAATACCCAAGCAATAATACGCTTAGAAAATCAGATGGGTCAATTAGCTAACCAGTTAGTAGAGCGAGAAAAAGAAAAATTTCCTAGTCAACCTGTCCCTAATCCTAAAGGTATTATTAATAATAATATTAATCAAATTCAAAATCCACCTTTTGAATATAATCAAGGGCAAGTTAATTCAATTACTACTCTTAGATCAGGGCGCCAGATTGATAATCAAGTTAGAATGTCAGTGAACGAAGAAAAAGTAGAGGAAAAAGAGGAGGAAACTATTCCCAAAGAGTCAAATACTCCCATGAATTATTCTAATCCTACCATTAATCCTAATGATTCAAAAGAAGTTGAAGTTAAAAAATTTGTACCTAAAGCCCCGTTTCCTCAAAGATTAAAAGACAATAGGAAGGAAGCTCAATTTGAAGAAATTCAAAAAGTATTTAAGCAAATTCATATTAATATACCATTCTTAGATGCAATTAAGCAAGTCCCTTCCTACGCTAAGTTTCTTAAAGATTTAGTAATTCAAAAGAGGAAAACTAATGTTCCTAAAAAGGCATTCTTAGCTGAACAAGCAAGCTCCATAAATCAATGCAAAATCCCTATTAAATATAAAGACCCAGGTTGTCCTACTATATCTTGTAAAATAGGAGATCATCACATAGAGCGTGCTTTACTAGATTTAGGAGCTAGTGTGAATGTTTTACCGTATTCTGTTTATGAGAAATTAGAACTTGGAAAATTAAATTCTACACATATGACACTTCAATTGGCTGATAGATCTATAAAAATTCCTAGAGGAGTCATAGAAGATGTTTTGATTAAGGTTGATCCATTTTATTATCCAGTTGATTTCGTTGTTATTGATACTCAACCTACTCATAATATAAAAGGGCAAATACCAGTAATTTTAGGTAGATCATTTTTAGCTACATCTAATGCTCTTATAAATTGTCGAAATGGTGTGATGAAGTTATCTTTTGGCAATCTCACTGCTGAACTTAATATTTTTGATGTAACTAAAACATTCTTAGACTATGAAGATGAATGTGTTCCTCAAATTAATTTAATTGATAGTGTAGTGGAACATAAATTTTTTGAAAATAATGTTGATTATTTTTCTTTAAAAGAAGATGTGAACTTGCCAATTTCAAGTTTCATAATTTTCAAGGAAGTTTGAAAAAATCTTATATATTTTTTTAGACCCTCTCCCTCCCTCCCTATTTCTGAAAAAAAAAAAAACAGAAAGTCCAAAAAAAAAAAAACAGTTTTGTTATTATTATTTTCGTTTTCTGTTTTTACTTTAAAAAAATATTCTGCAAAAAAAAAAAAAGTTCGGAAACAAAAAACAAAACAGTTTTATTATTATTATTTTCGTTTTCTGTTTTTACTTTAAAAAAAATTATTCTGAAAAAAAAAAACAGAAAGTTCAGAAAGAAAAAAAAAGACAGTTTTATTATATTATTTTCGTTTTCTGTTTTTAGTTCAAAAGTTTAATCTGAAAAAAAATTATTCTTAAAAAAAAAAAAACAAGTTCGACAACTTTTATTTTTTCTATTTAAAAAAAAAGATTCTGAAAAAAAAAAACGAAGACGCACAAGCCGCAAAAACAAATATTGCATTGGCTTGCCTTTTAACTGTTTTTTAAAGAAACAGTAAGTTACTTTTTGTTTATTATTTAGATTTCAACTTGGCTTTGGTTTTACCTTAATAAAAATCTGAAAAAAAAAGTTTTATTTATAATTTCGTTTTTGTTTTTATTAAAAAAAAAACTATTCTAAAAAAAAAAAACAGAAACTTTCAAAAAAAAAAAGAAATAAAAAAAAACAGTTTTTTTCTATTATTATTATTTTCGTTTTCTTTTTATTACTACTAAATCTGAAAAAAAAAAGAGAAGTATTTCCTTCATTATTTATTTTATTTGTTTCGTTAGGTTAGATAATTTAGGCGTTTTTAAGTTCCCTCTTGCCTTTAGGTTAGATAACTTAGACGCTTTGCATTTAGGTCCCTATTTTTTTTTTATTTGCTTCCTTCTTTGTGCATATTTAATTTAGCATTTGCATTAATATATTAGTTAAGGGCAACTTTCCTATCAAGATAAGGATTGGATTTCATCACCAATTCTTGCCCACCTAGGTTAAAAACCACCATGCACTTGTTAAACCCGAGCCTTAAATTCATTTAATCTAAAATTAATTAGACAGTGCAAGATAATTGTTGGCCACTCCAGTGAGTACCTTTTTAATTTAGCAACGCCTAGGTAAGTTATATCAAAACGGCAGCTTGCTGTCGAAGATAGCTGGGTTTTAAGTGGGACCGTTTGTGACCCCTCCAATATTTCCTGGGAACTTAACCGGTTGTTAGATTAGAAGCCTTAACTGGTAAGCTTACAATTTTCTCGATAAGAATAGGACAAGCCTAGATCATTAATTATTTTAAAATTCTCAGCCCTCACTAAATTCATTGCTTAATTAGATTGCCCTTAGGATTTGCTTGCAATTAGAATTTTGCATAGTTTATGTAACTTAGAAGTGGTCGAATAATTAGAAGACAATTAATCTTTCCACCTGAAAATCTCAAAATGGCTAATAATCGTACATTAAATGACTATTTCGCCCCTGTCACCGCTGAACCTCCTATGTGCATCACCCTTCTAACCACTAATGCAGCTCAATTCGAAATTAAACCTGCCACCATTAACATGCTACCTAAGTTCCATGGCCTTGATAGTGAACAACCATACATTCACTTAGGGAAATTCCTTACAATTTGTAGCACCTTTAAGAACCAAAACCTAGATGATGATGGTGTCAAGCTTAGATTATTTTCTTTATCCTTAGAAGATAAGGCAGCTTCGTGGTTGAACTCTATTCCTCCTAATTCAATCACAACATGGGAACAACTAGCTAGGAAATTTATGTCAAAATTTTACCCTATGCAAAAGACTGAATCAATGAGAGATGCTATTAGCACATTTAGGGGTAAAGTAGATGAGGAATTCCATGAGACATGGGAGCGTTTTCATGATTTATTAATCAAATGCCCACACCATGGTTTTGATAAAGCGAGTCTTGTCCATTTCTTCTATAAGGGTCTTTCCCCAATGAATCGTACAATGATTGAATCTATGCATAAAGGAAAATTTAAAGACCAAACTCCTAATCAAGCCTATACATTTTTAGAGGAACTAGCTGAGAGTGCACAAAACTGGAATAGTAGTAGCGAATACCTGTCCCGTAATGAATATACTTCAGTTAAGAAACCCGGCATGTATGAAGTTAAAACTGAGCCAGACCTAAAATCTGTCATGGAAAGTCTAGCTATTGGTGTTCAGAACTTAAGTGAGAAATTTAATGCATTTTCTATCTGTACTAGAAATAACCCGAGCCCAGTTTTAAATGTCAGTAACCCATGTGGGTCGTGTTCTAGTGTTGATCATACTACTCAAGCATGTCCTTTTTGTTGCTCTGATTCTGATGCACAAGTGTGTGCATTTAAAACTTTTAGCAAACCTACTGCAAATACTTTTGGTAATAAATACCACCTTGATATGCGATTTTACCCCAATTTTTCTTGGAGTCAAAATGTTTCTTCGCAACAACAAAACGTAAGTGATCCACCAGGTTTTCAAGGCTCCCAAAATAGGCCAGCCCCTCAACAGGCCGAACCAATGGTCCCACAACAACAGTTTTTCCAACATCAGGTCAACCCTAATAGGGAGTTACTTCCTGACCCTATGCGAAATTACAATGCTCCAGTCCCATCTACTAATAATTCACTTAATGTTGAAGACACTTTTACAATGCTAGCAATGACCATAGATCAATCCACTCAACAAACAAATCAAAGAATCCAAAAGTTAGAAAATAATATTGATATTTTAGCTAAAAGCCAAATTCAGTTCCAACAATCTGTTCAAAGTCAGTTGAGCCAACTCACATCTGCCTTAGCTGAAAGACAAAAAGGTACCTTACCAAGCCAACCTGAGCCAAATCCAAAAGGTAGAACAAACTATAATATAGGAGCTAATGCGTCTAATTTAGAACGCCAAGCTGAACAGGCTAACGTTGTTAATACACTTCCATCTAATGATACGACTAAACAACAACAAAAGCAAGAAAACACAGAGCTCCAAGACAATAAGTCACAACAAACTGTGAAGAAAGAAAATAAAAATGAAGAAACTAGGACCAATTTACCTAAAACTAATAAAAATGATCAAGCTGTAGGCCCTACGATTGACAGTACCCCAAAAGAAATAATTCCACGTGCTCCTTTTCCATCTAGACTAATCAACAATAAAAAGGATTCTCAATACAGTGAAATTTTAGATGTTTTTCAAAATCTTCAAATCAATATTCCATTTCTTACTGCCATAAAGCAAATTCCTTCTTATGCTAAATTTATTAAAGATCTAGTCAAAAGAAAAACTAGCATTCCCAAAGAAGCCTTCATAGCCTAACATTGCACATCCTTCTTACAAAACCAAGATGTGATTAAACACAAAGATTCGGGTAGTCCAACTGTCAAATGTAAGATAGGAGAAAATTTTAAGGAACAAGCTTTATTAGATTTAGGAGCCAGTGTGAACCTACTTCCTTATTCCGTTTATCAACAATTGGGGTTAGGTGTTTTGAAAAAAACCGACGTCAGGTTAAGTCTAGCAGACCGATCTTTCAAAATTCCTAGGGGTATAATAAAAGATGTCATTGTAAAAGTTGCAGACTTTTATTATCCTGTCGATTTCATCGTCCTTGATACCCATCCCACCCAAGGCAAACATATTCCCATCATCTTAGGCCGACCTTTTCTAGCCACGGCTAATGCAATAATACATTGTCGAAATGGTAATATGACCTTAATATTTGGTAACATGAAGGTTGAAGTAAATATTTTTAGTCTCACTAAACAACCCGATGACGTTGAGTCCGTTGAAGAACTTTACTTTATAGAGTTATTATCTTTTGAAACATCTAAGAAAATTCACCCTGAAGACCCACTTCTTCAATGCTTAGCTCATTTCGGATCTGATATCGATGAAGATAATATAATTAATGAGGTCAATGCTTTGTTAGACTCCGCACCATTTATGAATATTGACAGTTGGGCCAATCGTTTTGAACCTGTTTCGTCTAAGTCTCTTATAGCTATTGCAAATGAACCGAAGCAAGCGTCTAATACTAGTTCTAATTCTAAATTTCTTACATGTGGTTCTAGGTCTAATCCCACTTATACTGATAATTCATCCCAATTTGCTTCACTTTGACGATGCCTTTTGTTAATAGTGACTTCACATTTGACCCATGGCCTCCACCCATTAATTGCACACATGAGCCATCTTATTAAAACAATAATGGTCGTTCTTCTAGTATTGAGTTGTTTCCTACTAATGTTGAGGTTTTCTCTATGATATCATCCGATTTAGAGCCTGAAATAAATCATGCACCATTACTTCTTGATTTTTGCTCACGATTACTTTTCTATATTTGTGCACCGTTAAATTCTATTTATATATCAAATCCTTGCTATGATATTATGATTATTATTTCTGCTGATTTGCCACCTGATATACGTGTTCGTCATTTGCAATATTATATCACACATCCTTTATTGCTTCTATCAGCTATAACCCATGTTCACTGGGATGATCCCCAACTATTTCGATTATTAATTTTTGAAAAAAATAATTTATCTCTGTTTGGGGGTGTTCTTGTTTAAACACTGAGGACAGTGTTTTGATTTGTTTGGGGGTGAGAATCTTTTCAAAAATGCAAATTCATTTTTTTTGAAAATATTAAAATAGAGTTGTTTGGGTTTAGTACCCTATCCATGATATAAATGAATTTACCGATGACCCACCTTATGAATGCTTAGAATTGTTATTGTCTAACTCTAAGTTTAGTTTGTTACTCGAATATCTATGAATCTAGACATTGCACTATGAGCTCTATTCAAAATATTTTTCAACTGCAAAAACAGCTGTCTAGTGTAATGTAAATTGAAAAGTAATCGAGTTTCTAAGGAGCTAGAGAAATAACAGTGGAGACTTAATAACCATGTGAGACTTTAAGCCATTCATCATTTGTAGATGGTATATACGCAAACTCGGAGTCATAAGATGACTCAACTATTCTTCATACCGCATTAAGTCGCTGCATAGTCTCATTATTCTTTTTCATATTTTGATTAATTACTGAGAATGAAATCTCTTTCGAGTTAAGAGAAACATAGGCCTTGTAATTTATTTGAGACATGATCATCATGCTGACCCATAGAGAGGATAATAGGCCTTCTTTCTTTTTCACAATAAGCCTTCAACCGTCATATATATTTATCGCTAGTAGCCCTTTGAGCCTATAAGAAACAACCTTTTCTTTGTTTACCCATATCCCTAAAACCCCATTTGTTTCTGAGAAGTTAGGAAGATTGTGAAAGAAGAAAGGGAAGGGAACAAGCTAAATCGGAAAAAAAAAAACGAAGATAGAAAATGTTTGAAAGAAAAGAAAAGAAAAAGAGAATGAATGTAATGTTTAAAGTGAATGAGAAAATTCAAAGTTGAATGAAGTATATATTTATATTGTTCCCTACTAAAGTAATATTGAAGACCCTACCTTCTCAGAGATAATTATTCCTTATGCCCATATTTAACCCGCATGTTATCCCAATAAAGTCCTATTTAATCTATGATTAGGTATGGTAGGATGTGGAGAATAGATGAGAAGGTGCTATGGTGGGTAACTCGACATTCTCAAATAAAGTTATTAATATTCCTTCCATGAGACTAAAAATTCATTCATATGCGTTTTTTCTAATTAGTATGTGAGCTATTTGAATATGAAATCCTTCTCACATACAAGAGAGATATTACTAACCAAATTTCAAGAGTGTCATTTTTTTTTTAAAGAGAGTATATCCAGTGAGATTTGGAGTTAAAGCAACTTTTTCGAAGGCAATGTAGTAATTCCTTTACTTGGATATGAAAAGTTATATTAGATTGGCTGTCCACAAACGCACACTTCTTTTTTGAGCTTGTTCTATAATGTTTATTTTTGTATCATTTTAGTAGCTCACTACATTTGCTGAATTGGACATTGCCGATTCTCGCCTTTCGTAAAGATAGGTGGCGAGGAATTCTTTGAGAAAAAAAAAGGGAAAAATCAAAATTGATTTCTATTTTTATAAAGTTTGGGGGCGTCTTTACTGCAAACCCTCACGGGGCTATAACTCGTCCACTTTGGCAACTTAATGGTTTAAGGCCTTGTTGCATACGGTAAATGCAATCGAGAGTAACCAGCGAAAGTGGTACACCTGAGTAGAATAGGATTTTATTTAATTTTTTTTATTTCGGTCCCTTATCTATGTTTGATAGTTTATGTTTGCTCGAGGACTAGCAAAAGGTTGTTTGGGGGTAATTTGATAAGTGCCAAAAATAGTTATTTTAACCCGCAAATAATATTTTGTTATAATATAATTAATGCTTAAATTATGGAGGATTAATATTTATTTTGTCTTTTTGTAGGGAAAAAGTAAAGTATAATAAAAAGTCTAAAAATGTGGAAGAAGTCTACTGAAGATCAAAAAAAGAAGATAAAGAAGAAAGAATATTCCAATTCAATATTCTCTCCTAATTCAAATAGAACTCCTTTTTCTCTCTCTTAATTACAATCCTAAATGATCTCAAAGTTGTTATTTCCTCTACAATTCTAGTTTCCTGAACCTTGTAAACTTCTATCTCTCATTCCTATATATAAACCCATTCTCTACATTTAGAGAGGGGAAAAGATAGAAAATAGATAGGGAAAATAGATAGAATATAGATATTATTAGAGAGTTCTAGAGAGAGAAAATCCTCCATATACTAGTTGCCGTGCGGCCGAAGTGTTGAAGGAGAAGAAGTGGACAGCGTAAAGCCGTGCGATACACGCTAGTTCGAGCATCACAAACAGGGACGCTTTCTAGCTTTCTAATTTTTTATAGTTTGTATTTAAGTACTTTAATTTTAATTTTAATAATGAATTATTATTTTGTTTTAATGTGTTATTTATTTAATATGCTTGGCTAAATTATCTCCCAAAGAGGAGGGATGAAACCGCCATGGATGTAATGGGCTTAATTTAATTCTAATTAATTTTTAATTATTTGTCCCGGATTAAAATAGATTTTGAAATTACCATTATTATAACGTGTGTTTTCTTTCTAGTACTTTAATTGTTTTTAAAATAAAAGAAGGATCTCTTGTGATCACCAATTTGGGGATACATGCGATGCCTATTTTTGTTTACATTAGTTTTAAAGAAAGAATGATGGTAATTTTAAATTTGTTTATATAGTCGGGATGAATGTTAAAAATATAATTAGATATTTTTTGTTTATATCCATGGTGGCGGATTCTCTTTCCTTGGAATTTTCTATTATTGATTACTTGCTTCTTGATTTAATTTAATTAGTTTAGGTTAATTAGTTTAGTTTCTTAGTTTAGATAATTTTAAAATCAAAATTTAAAAATTGTTTTAATTTGGTTCGTAAAATATTGGATTTCGACAAACTCTCCTAGATATTAGCTTGGATTTGGATTGACTCCTACTTATATGCTATACTAATTTAATTATTTTACATAAAGTAGGGTTTTTATTGCATTTAAGTGTAGAATTAAGCAACGATAAATTAATTATAAAAATTCCCTTTAAATCACTTGGGAACACTGTTTTTAAGAACATTATAGTCATACTACTGAAAGCCAATATTTCTCTTCATGAGAAACACTAAGGTTGCGTTTGATTGCGAGCATGGAATTTGCCTGGAAAGAAAATAAGTTCCAGGCAATTGAATTGCCTAGAATTGAGTTGCATGGAAAATGTCAATTAAATGTGTTTAATTGTCTTAATTTTCTACCCGGAAAATAGTGTACTTTTCCATCTTTTGGTGTTTGATAGACATTATTTTATATGGTAATTGTAACTTTTTCCAACTTTTGTTGTTTGATAGCTATTATTTTCCATGGAACTTAAAAATCAGATTTTTTAAAAACAGTTTCTTTTTTTTTTTTCAATTTTACTTAATCAAAAAATAGTATTTTGATTTTTGAACAATTTTACTTCATCAAAAATCAGTTTTTTTTTTTTAACAATTTTACTTCATCAAAAAACAGTTTTTTTTTAGACCACACTTCATTGAAAAACAGTTTTTTTTAAAAACAGTTGTTTTTAACAATTTTACTTCATCAAAAAATATATTTTTTTTAAAACAGTTTTTTTTTTTTAACAAGTTTACTTCATCAAAAAACTGTTTTTTTTAAAACAGATTTTTTATTTTTAACAAGTTTACTTCATCAAAAAACAGTTTTTTTTAACAAGTTTATTTCATCCAAAAACTGTTTTTTTTTAAAAAACAGTTTTTTTATTTTTAACAAGTTTACTTCATCAAGAAACTGTTTTTTTTTTCTAACAATCTTACTTCATCAAAAAATAGTTTTTTTATTTTTGAACAATTTTACTTCAGTGAAAAACAGATTTTTTGAAAACAATTTTTGGTTTTTGAACAATTTTGCTTCATCAAAAAACTGTTTTTTTTAACCAGTTTATTTCATCAAAAAACTGTTTTATTTTTAAAACAGTTTTTTTTTTTTAACAAGTTTACTTCATCAAGAAACATTTTTTTTTTAAAACAGTTTTTTTTTTTTTTTTTCTAACAATCTTACTTCATCAAAAAACAGTTTTTTTATTTCTGAACAATTTTACTTCAGTGAAAAACAGATTTTTTGAAAACAATTTTTGGTTTTTGAACAATTTTGCTTGATCAAAAAACTGTTTTTTTTAAAACAGTTTTTTTTTTTTGCTTTTAACAAATTTACTTCATCAAAAAACTGTTTTTTTTTAAAACAGTTTTTTTTTCTTTTTCTAACAATTTTACTTGATCAAAAAACAGTTTTTTTTTTAGACTACACTTGTGCTAATTGCCTCGGTCTTTGTGCGAATTGCCTGGAAAATAAACCCCCCCCCCCCCAAAGAAAATATTTTCCACCTTTACAAGGAAAAGTACATGAATAGTAAAAAAAGTGGGAGTTTAACTCCATGAAAAATAAATGCAATCAAACACTACCAAAGTGGGAATTTGGGTGAAAAAGCCATATTTTCTATGAAAAATATGGCCTATCAAACACACCCTAAAGGATATTTTTTAATGGAAGTGGACAAACAGGTGGAGAATGGTGATGATGACATTTGGAGAAAACTGATATTCATATGTGATTTTTTTTTGTAAAAAAAGATAGGAAATAAATATGGGGAATATTTTGGTAATGTAAAAATACAATAGAAGAAAAACCGAATATTTTAATATATTAAATTTTGGTATTCTAAAAATTTTAGTAAAATAATCGCATTAAATTTTGGTGTACTAAATTTTTGGTATATTACCGTATAAGATTTCTGGAACAGCACTGCAACTTAGGGCGGATGAAGTCAAGTAGGCAAGAAGGGGATTTTTATTTAGTCCTGCCCACTGCCACTCACTCTGTGGGACCCACTATCCACTACAAAAACTATCTCATTTCTTTTACTCGGTGTACAATCCAAGGATTCAATCTTATCTAATTGAATCGGTCTGTTAAAAATTAAATAAAAAAGTTGTGACGTTCAGTATTTAAAATTTTATATTTTTAAAATTTACAAGTTCTAATAAGAAATTGAATTTTTGAGCTATAACGGATAATAAAGTTATATTATAAATGTAAAAATGAATATTTTTTCTATTCAACCTACTTAAGAGAAAATATAGAGTTATTATTTTTTTAACTAAAATAAGTGTTACCTTATAATTTATTTATTTTTCAAAAAAATAAATAGGAAAACCGAATGAAACCAAATTGAAATCGAATCAAAAAGTTTAGTTTGTGCTTGGGTTTGGAAGATTTAAAATTTGAACCGAAATGAAACTGAACTTTCAAAGTCGATTTGATAGGCCTCCTAATTTTCACCCTGATTGAAATCTTAAACACTACTAATACCATCTCTCTAGGACCCATGATCCAATATTACTAAAGCAATTTTCTCTTTACCGGAGTATCGTAGTACTTTAACAAGTTATACCGCATGTTTTTAAAGTTGTATATTATTTTGACAATAATACCACCAAAGAAAAAATTGGGTTAATTTTTATTTACTCTCTTCTATAAACTAAATATTTTACTTAAGATGTCTTAAATTTAAAGTTTTTTGTTCTTTTTTGGAATATGATATATGTTTCTTAACAAATAAAACAATTATACAAACGGTAAAAAGATCACGGTGTTCGAATTCCGACAGGTGTCTTATGCGGATTTTCATATTTTCTACTTCTCTAATTAAAAATCTTGAATAAAAAAACGCGTTATTGCTATTAATTTTGAATATAATATTTTCTTATTTTAAAAAAATAAATTTAAACTCTTAATTTAATAAATATTTTTTTATTTATTTAATGAAAGTTTTATATTGTGAAATTTTATCTCAATTCAGCCTACTCAAGCAAAAAAATTTGGATCCACCTTTAAATGTAACATATGATACTCATTTCAATTTAGCGGCCTTAGATCCGCGCTTGCTCTTAATAATAAAGTCATGTGATAAATAATTTAATGAATTTTTTATTATTATTGTTAAAAAATAATTGTTCTGAGACAGACGTTGGTCAATCTTATCTGCCAACATAAATGTATGAGCAATTTAAAAAAATAAAAATTGTTCTGAATAAATGTATGGCTTTTTTGTATTTTTATATGCTTAGAGCATTTTCAATCGTTTTGTATAAATTTTGTGTAACTCCTACGTGTCAAAGTGAGATTTACAAAAAAATAATAAATAATTTATTTTGTACTCCAATAGTCTATTTTAGACTTTTGTATAAATATTAAACTACTAATTAAATACGCACAAGTAAAACTTATCCTATATTTATTTTCTTACTTTTCAAATTCATTTGTTGCTAGATACGGGTTGAGAAAAATAGACGCGAGATTATCTGACGTGATTGTGTAAATTGGGTTTGTATTTTACTCAAATCCTAAGTGTCAAAGTTTCTTAAAAGACTGCTGGAGAATTTTTTTTTTAAAAAACATGTAAATTTTACACAAACCAAAATTATACAATACGGTTGGAGATGTTCTTATATATGTAATATAACTACACTAATAAATTTCAAAAAAATAATTATATAGCAATGAAATTTGAAAAGTATAAAAAGAGTAATTAAATTTCTTACCCGTGTAGAATTTAGTTAAAACAAAAACTAAAAGATAATGTGCTTATTAAAACTGGGTTTAAGGGTTATTTATTACTTATTTTTAATTAAATTCTACTGCTTATTAAAACTGAAAAAATAAAAACCTCCGGTGGGTCTCAAACTCAACACCCCAGGTAGCGATCAAAGGCCTTCACCCGCTAGACCAAGAACCACATTGTTATTTTAATCAACCATAAATATTTTATTCACTATAACATATATGTATATATAAAAAGCCCAAAAAGTTCGGGAGATCTGCTACGTCGGGGGCCCTAGGCGACCGCCTGGGCCGCCTATGCCCAGGGCCAGCCCAGTCTGCCAACATAAAATCATAAATGTATGGGCAATTTCTTTGACCGAACGAGATAACCGACGTTCTTGTATTTGTGCCATTGTGGACAGTGACAGAGTCAGGAATTTTATTCAGAAGAGGCTAAATTTTTTTTTAATTTTTTTTGTAGATACTGTAATAAGGTTAAAATCAAAATATTATATTAAAATATTTAACATCATATATATATATATATCAAAAATTGAAGTCACATATTTAGTTACAATATTTACATTCAAGACTTCGTATTTTAACAAAAGAATTATTCATAAGATCATCTTTTACTGCAGATTAGAGTAATTTGATAATTGAGAGCTGTAAATAAAAATAAAAATAAAAATAAGAAGCCACAAATAAAGACCATATAACAAAAAACAAATATGCCAAATAACAAAACATAACCGTCCTAAGTAAATAATGCTTCAAAATGAACCTTAATCAATAATTGCGGATTTCGCCCCTAAACTATTACAGCATGTTGCATATACACCCCTTGTTCGCCCCTCCCTTTCGCAGAATAGTCCTCTTCCCAAATTACAAATCCCGCCCCACACTTCTGCAAACATCACCATCCACCCCCTGAACTTTCCGTGTTTAGCAAAAAGTCCAAAATTCCCAAGTGGGGCCTATGTCCTCACGTCCTTCCGCCCCTGATTGTGGAACAACATCAAAGTTTATCTTTGGCGATTAGAATTTATTACATTTATTATATTCTAGGAAAAAATATTAGTTTTTTGTAAAAATATTATGGCCATAGTCAGTGACGGAGATATAATTTTAATTTAGTAAAGGCTTGACTGAAAATAAAAAATAAAAAATTAGGCTCTAGTCCAATATTTTTTGAATCAATTGGTTCAAGGACACACATTTTTAAGCAATTGTTTTAAGTCCATACTTTTTGATTAAGGACACAATTTTTAAAATTGTCCATCGTATTTAATTTTTATTTTTTGATTTTTTGATAATATTTCATACTTAGGTATTTTGTCTATTTTGCCCCTCGTTGAGAGTCAAAATTAAATAAAATAAAGCTGAAAATACCTTAATTACAGGAAGCAACAGAGAGAGAAGATCGGAGCGCATATTTATAATTAATTTCTCAAAATTATCCTTATAAGCCTCCGCATCCTCTTCCATCAGAGTATATATCTCCTCTTGATACCGCAGTATACCCCTTATCACTCCCCTTCCTCATCCACCTTTGACAAAAACCCCAGCTCTTCTTAATATATCCTTATAAAACCTACTCCCACGCGCCCACTCGCTTATTTGAGTCCCACCCATCGCACAAGGCACCAAACCCACACCCCCAATCCCCGCTTCTCTTTCTAAGATCGTATTAGCGAAAGCCAATGCTGGCCTCACTCTACAGGTCTTGTTCACGTCGATGTCCACATGGAGTGCCTCATGCGCATCCTCCCACTTCAGTGATGCACTTAGGTAGAATATGGATGGGTTGGATTTTGATTTGGGTGGAACGACACCGTCCCACGTGTTGTTGACTACGCAGCCATGACCTGCTATATTTCTCTGACCTACGAGTATGAATATGTTGTTGTGGTTATGTACATTCGATCGTCGATTGGGATTAAGGAATTTAAGGTATGATAAAATACCCGACTAGAGGTAAAATGCTTGTTTGATTTATTAGAGGTAACAGTTTAAACCTAAATAACCTTAGATGTTTGCTCATTTAATTTCTAAATGGGTAGTTGATACATATTGTAGGTCGGAAAATACCCTAGAGGGGGACGAATAGGGTTTGAAAAGATCAATGCGGAATTTTAAAACTTTTCGAAAATCGTTTAAGTAAAACAAATTTACTAAACCAAAATATCAAGGAATGCAAGCACATAAACAATTAAACAAACAATCCCAAGAGCAATCAATTAAGCAATAGCAAAACAATCAATAATAAAGAGATTGAGTAAGAAAGATTGAACTGATTTAAAGTCCAAGACTTTTTGTCCACATGGTTTTGGTTTATCAAATCATAATCCGCACTCGGTTAGTTCCCCGAGAATTTTCACTAAAATCAATCTCTTTCCGGGTGAAGATCAAACCATTACAAGTGTTGTTGTCTCACTACACTCTTTACAAATATTGTTTGACCACAATATTTACACAAGAATCTCTCTCTTGCTAACCTTGTGAAATTTACCTTTCATAAAAACTAAACAATAATTTACCTTCTTGTTTTCTTATGAGATTTATGAGATTTACCTCTCACAATTTGAATACAAATGTTTGGTGATTGACACCAATTTACAATAACTCTCTAAAGTGTGTAAAGAATACAATTTGAAGCTCACACTAGAGTTATCCTATTTGATCAAGATGATATAGCTCAAAAGATTAATGATTGATCAAAAATAATTTCTTGAATCTTTAGATATTGAAGATAGATGAAGTATGAAGTATATGAATGATTCAAGGTAGTCAAAATGTGTCTTAGATAGTGTATATATAGTCCCAAAAGTGATATAGCGGTTTGTGAGGTTTGGTACCAAAAATGGTAAAAAATTAGAAATCCAACAGCTATATTCTGGGCCATCAGTCGACTGAGCAAAGCTCCTTAGTCGACTGAGTGGGCCTTAGTCGACTGAGCACAGCTCCTTAGTCGACTAAGCCTCATCTGGACTTTTGCCAAAATTTTGCATAGTATGCGGGTCTTAGTGCAATAATCGTAAAGTTAAGGGGTGTCCACGTAATTAAAGCTGTTGATGGGCAAAGTGGGGAGAGGAGTGCCTGTGTAATGGGATGTATGAATTCAGGGGAAATGTTTTGTAATTAGTTCGGGCCATTGCTCCTTATTCTGTTTTTTGCTTACTTTTCTTTCCTCTATTCTTTATTTGTTATTTATTTGTTCTGACTCTTTTTTGTACTTTGTATTTTAAATATTTGATAAATTAATATTAAGATTAATATATGTGTTTATTGGTTATAGTAGGTTGAATATTGAGTTGATAAATATATTTTAAAATATATAATTAATTTTAGTGTATTATTTTAAATTTTTCAAAAACCGAATGGAGAAACATTTTAGTAAAATATGAGTAAATTCTACTTCTCGAAATATTGGTTCGAGTTCTACTCTAAATGTTGAATTAGCATTTTCAAATGTCGATTTCACTCTGTCAAATATATGTTCCTTTGCTCTGAATGTTGATTCTACTACTACAAATAGTATATGCAAAAAAAAATGTTGTGTTATTAGTTTGGCCCCCGCTGAACAAAATTCCTAGCTCCGCCACTGTTCTTGATCATGTGCAAAAAAGTGATGTTGATATTGAATTTGTTAACACCGAATCGCAATTTGCGGATATTTTCTCTAAACCACTCCCAGAAGATCGTTTTTGTACTATCCGTCGTGAACTTAGTATGACTAGAGTTTGTGACATCTAGTTTGATAAAAAAAACAAAAAAAATGTTCATTCAAAAATTAAAAATAAATAAATAAATAAAAAATCTTGAATGTGACACCCCAAATCCTGTTCCGAGATTTAAACCTTCGGGGATTGGTTAATCACGGTGCCGTGCGCAACGGCGGGTTAGAAAACCATAATGTAAAACTGATACAATAGAAAATTTTGTATAAAGCCACAGTTTTAGAAAATTTCGGCATTTGGAGTTCATATTTTCAATAATCCAACACCTGTAAAATAAGATATAAACTTATTTAAGACTTTAAATTCCACATCTGTAAAATATAGGTCAAATAATAGTATTACAGCTCAATATAAAACAATTCCTCCAACGAAGTCCCAATAGTTAAATAATAAGGCCTTACATCGCATATGAACTGGAATGAATACAATTTAATGATATAAACAATATTATATATGATAACTCTAAGAGGCAGGACACAAGCCGTTTCCCAAACGACTTTAGTAGTCAGAGGTCGTTCGAGCAATCTAAACTTCATAAGAGCACTGTCCCCAAGAAATACATCCAAAATTGGTTTGGAAGATAGGAGTGAGCCAAACACGGGCTCAATGAAAACTATAAGGGGTTATATGCAAAATACCATTTTTAAATGACGCATGCCATGTGAAAAATGAAAGTAATTCTCTTACTTGGATCTATAAACTTTTAAAGGTTTATAACATCAATGCCTTGAAAATACTTTTATAATATGCATGCCAAATGCTTTCCCGTCCCCAAAATATAACATAATAAAATAAAAATCACTGAAAATACAATAGAACCGCTCTAATAACACAACATAATCGTAAACTTCATACGTATTGGAAAATAAGTATCGTTAAGACACGGGTAGTCCATAACAAGAAATTACATACTACCCACCAGCAATCATGTAGGTAAAATTGGTAACTAGTTTGTAAAACCCGGCACTACAATTGTATCATCCAGAAATGTCTCACCGAGACAATTATCTCAAATAACTCGCAACTATCCAAGCGTCCACCAGGTCTGCATTTCGTAGCCTTTCACCCACGCAGCAGCAGGGCCTCTCGTTCATTTTCGTGCACGATTTTCGGGTCTTTCACCCAGGAGCACTCAGTCCCAACTTACGGCCTCAACCTTTAGAGACCAACTTGGGACCTACCATGGACTAGTGCAATAACACATATAAATATAGGCAACTGTGTATCAACTCAACAGACGAACAATTGTGCCAAATAACTAATATAAAGGTTCATAGCGAACCCATCAAATAACCAACAAGAATAGAAATGATGAAAAGCTATCATTATTTCAAACATATACTTAATACACCCATACTTGTATAAAGATCATAATTATCGCTTACGAAAGCATGAAATATCATAAATTCATTTACTTGGCTCAAAGATACATTCAATATGTATATACATCTAGAATACATATATATATATAAATATATCAAACTTAATTTGCTAAATATCACTTGGGTTATGTCCCCCAAGGACAACTCATAACTCGCGTAGCCTCCAAGGCTATACGCTATAGGAAAACATCAATATATAAAATAATAACAACACATATGTGTATGCCTCATAGGTATATATACACAGCTAGTGAGTACATACATAGATCAATATATACCATAGATCAAATGGTAATATCAATGTTGTACTTAAACTCTCCTTGCCAAGTCCGTCAACTAATTGGCCTAGTAAAGAAATTCATTCGTGTGGAAAGTTTCATAGGTTTACAACACATAGGTTCCAAGCCAAGTATAATATTTAATTCATAAGCTTTAAATTCAATATAAACTTCCCCACATGTTTACTGTACTTAGCTTACTCAAATCAATTTATAAATCTGCCCAGCATAGTTACGGACTGGCGAGTAGTTAACAATTCTCATAAATAGGAGAATAGTATTCCAAGTACAAAAATAATATCGAAACACAAGTAATTATACCCATTTCATACCTTTAATTCTATATATATAACCTTATATTTAACCGTATCAAAGATTAGTATTCATTAGCGTGCTAGTAAGTGATGGTTTTATGCTAATCTTGTCGAAATTAACATTTAATTTGGGGTTCTTGTAAAATCCTTAGTTTATAATCATATCAACTCTAAATCAAGCAAGGAATCAAGAGAAATTAACCCGAACCCCCAGGAACATGAAATTTTTGAAATTGTAGCTAAAATACTCATTTTAGCTTGGATTTGAGATGAATAAGTTGTAATAACTTGAAGAGAAGTTCAATTACTATTGTTCCCACCTATTGAGGGTTAATCCCTCGAAGAATCCCGGAAGAAACGAGCTGGAGAAGCGTAGATGCGAAAATCCCTAACTTTGCTCCAAAACCTTAGCCATGGTGAACCAAAGGAGGAAGAAGATGATGAAGATGGTAATGATGGTGTGGGTGTGATGTGGAAGAAAGAGCCTCGAACGATCATACATTTTCCCCCAAAATCGCCCCTAAAGTCCCTCTCTAAGAGCTCTCAAGAGTTGGAAATGAAAAATGAGGAAGAAAGGAGAAGAAACAAACTTAAAATCTCGCCTGTTACTGTTCACAGCAAAGTATTTTGCTGTTTGGTCACAGGCCCATCTTTGTGCTCAATTCTGGCCATCAGGGAGTGAGAATTTGGCTTCAGTCAAAACATGAAAGTTTTAGAATAGGTCAAAATATAGTAAGAGGTGCAAACAAGAACCTATTTGGACATCATATGAAGAATTTACGACTTCTCAAAGTTTACAAAAAAACCATCCGGCTGTTAAATAATTTAAATTCCAAAAATGACTCCGAAGAGCTCAATTGAAGTCCAAATGCGATCAAAATTTCCAGAATAGTTCTAAATAAATAATAAGACTCAATGGAAAAGACGGAACTCAATTCGAACATCTCTAGGTCAATTTC
Organism: Lonicera japonica; assembly: GCA_021464415.1. Classification (NCBI taxonomy): domain Eukaryota; kingdom Viridiplantae; phylum Streptophyta; class Magnoliopsida; order Dipsacales; family Caprifoliaceae; genus Lonicera; species Lonicera japonica. The sequence continues at coordinate 88,295 of JAKCWG010000036.1, forward strand.
CCATCTCAAAGAAATAATGGAGAGCAATATATTTTTAAGGAAAACGTGCACTTCCAATAATGCGTCAAATTTCACAAACCATATCCGAATTGAATAAAACTCTCCAAAATAGATATACAAGTATAATATAACATGTGAAAACTTACGAAACTAGAATCGGATCATCCTAATTCAAATAGTCAAAATTTCAAGATTGAGGTTAACTTAACCGAAAAAAAATGACTAGGCTAAACACGAGGTGTTACACCGAAGACGGAAAGCTGTCTTCTTAAAGCAAAAAGTCAAAATATAAAGCGCCCCCGCGTGCATCTAAAATCCAGCGCCCTCGCACGGCCTAGATCCCTTTTTGATGTTGCCATAAGGGGAGAAAATGTGTGTATAGTGCTGGTGTTGTGGTAAGATTTTAAATGCTTTTCTACGTTCACACTTTTGAAAGGTTTATTTAAATATATATATATTAATTTTGATTTTGAAACTATCTCAAATATTTTCAATACTTTTTAATTGTCATCTTTGCATAAATTGAGAGGGAGCATATTATTTATTTATATTTATATGCAATTTATGCTTGCTATTGTTAACACACATTATTTTATTGTCATCATAAAAAAGGGGAAGATTGTTGACCTAAGGTCTTAATCTTATTTTGATAATAACAATAAATCAATCATGTGTAATTTAACATGTTTGTTGTTATAAGTATATAGTTTATTTACTTGAAAAATTCAAGAAAAATATGACAATGATCACTTTTTCACTATTCGATCATTGGACAAGACAAGAAAGATCAAATCTCTCAATGCAAATTATGAAGCACAAAGGATCAAAAGACTATATGAAAAGCTTATAAGAAAAAGTTTCAAGTGAAGATCAATTCGAAGAAACAAATCAAAGCATTCGAACACTCGTTCATTCAGTAATTGAGTGAGTGCTTAAGATTTATGTAAAGTTTCTTTATTGATCAAATCCTTATAGCTCAAACGTATTCATGCATCTTTTAAAAGACAAATTCAAATAAGTTTGAAAATGAATTTCTTTGAAAAACATTATTTTACAAAGACCGAGTTTCAAAATAAATTCATATTAATTTTAAATGATCATATTTTAAGATCTCATAAAAATAGATATCTTAGAAACATATCTTTGAGGTTCAAAAATTATTAGAATTGTATTTGAAACTAAATTGCTAAATTGCAAAAATATTTTTATTTTTCATTTTAGATTTGCTCAGTTTTGGCACAGTTTTGATCTAACGGTATAATAGAGGCCTTCCTGGACTCCGATCATTTTGAAATTTTTATAGTAGTTAAACAACATCTCTTATCACTTTTGACTAAAAGATGAGTATGATCCAACGGTCAGATTGGGAGATATTATTAAAACAATTTAAATTTTTAGTCAACAAAACTAGCTGTTGGAAAGTTTGAAAATGTATACCTTTGACCCAAAACCTTTCTTAATCACCCCCAACGGCCATATAATTTTTCAATCTATATATATGAGGTCCTAGACATGTTTTAACATACCTTAAATTATTCTAATACTCTATTATTCATATATTCAAATATACATAGATTCAATAACACATTTTGATTAATCTTTCTTCTTTTGAGCTATATATTTTTGATCAAAACTTGATAACTTCTAGTGTGAGTTAATTTTCATATCTTGTAAACACTTAAGAGTTATTGTATTAGTGTGTATCAGCACAAACAATTCATTCTTCATTTCAAAAGAGAGTTTGTCTCTTTGTAGAGCAAGAGAGCATATCTTGTGAGAAGTGTACTGGGTATAGCTACATTGTGAGTGTTGTGTCCATAACAACATTTGTATTGAGGTTTGATCTTCACCTGAAGAAGATTAAATAGTGAAAATTCTCGAAAAACTAACCGAACGCGGACGTATGGTTTAGGAAACCGAACCGTGAGAACAAAAAGTCTTGAGCTTCAAATTGGTTTAATATTTCTAAACTCAAGCTCTCTTTTTATTGCTATATTATTGCTTGTATTTTGAGATTGCTTATTTGCTTGTCTTGGGATTGATTACTTGAAATTGATTATTTCATTGATATTGTTGCTTAGCTAAGTTGCTTTGCTTAAATATTTTAAAAACGTTTTAATTCCGCATTAAGTTTTTAAAACCCTATTCACCCCCTTTAGGGTTGTTTTCCGACAAACAGTGGTAATGTGTGCTTATAAGATTCAAACGGGATCACTTTTTGAACTTCCTCTTGTGTATGAGAAACCAGCTTTTGGGAATTCTAATGGCCTAGATTTTCCTAATGGATTTTCTCTTCATGAAGTTCTTTTCTATGTCATCCTTAACAAAATTCAGGTTTTCCTTGGAATTTGAACAAGAAGCAAACTTATCAAAACCTAACCCAATTTTTCATTCGAGAAGCGAACAGGACCTATAAGCATGTGTGTGGGTTTTTCAAACCTATTCTCAAGATCAACCTTGACAAATTTAGCATTATCAAGTTCTCTTTCGAGTTGCGTAACTTTAATTTTAAGGCTATCATTGTCTTTACTTAAAGAGATAATGTTGTCTTTTAACTTCTCGTTCTCATCAAAGAGAGATAGCCTTTTAAGTTCAAATTCAGACACTTTGACCAAGAGTGCGCTTTTTTCATTATTCAATTGACCTATCAAACCCTCACACTTTTGAATTTGTTCCATCTTTCATCAAAAAATTTCAACTTTTTATTGAGATGGAGTTCTCTCTTCTTGGCCTTAATCAGTTCTTCACACAACTGGTCATCGGCTTTTTGAAGATCAAGCTCTTCTTCATCAGAAGCATTGTCTGACTTATGAGAAAAGTTAGAATCAATGGTTTCTTCTTCTTTAGAATTTGAAGACTCACGCGGCATAAAATTAGCAAAAAAAGCCGCATATTCCTTTTCTTCATGGGATTGCAAATCATCTTCATTGTCACTAAGTTCAGCATGCATGGCACGATTAGACTGATTCGCTTTCCTAAGCTTGTTAAATTTAGTTGCACATTCCCAAGTTTGATGACCTTTCCCATGACATTCAAAGCATTCATCGCTCTTAGCACCATTATTCCCAGACTGCTTTTGGAATCCTTGATTTTTTTGATATGATGACCAATCAGTATTTTTGTTTCCATTCGGTTTAAAAGAATTTTTGAAAGTTTTGCCCAGCTGAAGGAGTTTTTTGAAATTTATAGCAAATTTTGTCATCTCTTCATTATCAAAATCAAGGTCCTCATCATCATCAGAATTTGAAAAAAATTCAGCTTTGAAAGCAATGTTGTCTTTCTTTGGTGATGAGGATTTGGAGAGAGTATTAGCTTCAAAAATTTGAAAAGATCCTAAGAGTTTGTTATCTTTTAAATTATTTAAATCTTTACTCTTTTCTATAACAATAATTTTGGGAATAAATCAGTCTGGCACAGATCGTAGAATTTTCTTTACAATTCTATGTTCAAGAATTATTTCATTCAGATTATAAAGAGAATTGACTATATCTTTAAGCCTACTATAGAACTCTGTGATGGTTTCACTGTCTTTCATTCTAATTGTTTCAAATTCTGAAGTTAAACGTTGAATTTTAGAATTTTTTACAATGTTTGTACCTTCATAAACCACCTCTAAGATTTCCCACACCTCTGTTGAAATCTCACACGTGGCAATCTTTTTAAATTCATCCCCCGTCACATGACTTTGGATTAAATTTAATCCTTTAGAATTCCATTTAGCCGATTCTAATTCACCAGCAGTCTACGATTTAGTAGGTTTAATATCAATTTTAAGAACATTCTCAATCATGGTACTTGTGGTGGGTGCTTTCTAACCATTCACTACTACAAGCCATACGCGTTCATCTTTGGATTTTAATAAAATTTACATTCTAGCTTTCCAATATGAATAATTAGAACCATCCAAAATAGTAGCGATAAATTTTTGATATTTACCTATAATAATCAAACAAACAAAAAGCAAGCAAGAAAAACAACTCAAACATAGCGTAAACCTAAGTTAAGATCTAGCCCTAACAACTTAAGGTAACCTCCTCTGATACCAAGTAAAAACAGCTAAGGAGTGTGCGGAAGCGAATTGGCTAATTAACCCTAGGTTTGTTATTTATTGGTTTAATTCTCAAAAAATCAATTTTAATCGAATCAAATATCACCTTGACCCTTTTATAATGTAATGGTATTATGAGTGTATTTAAAAGAAAAAAAATGTCATATTCAAGGCAGGTTGGTCCTTTGTACAAAGAATTCCCGTCCTATTTGTCTCTGTATGGATATATTGAAACCCATTTGATCGGGATATTTTTATATTTTTAACTTTATCACAATATCTTCTAATCATTGTGGAATATTTTCAATGAGTAATGAGTTAGAAATACGTTAGGTAACCATTATAGTTGTGATACTTTATAAGTTTTCTTGAAATTCTTTTATATATAATTTAATAATCGTAATGGATCTTATTTTCTTGATCTCGATAAATATATTTCAAATATATAAATTTGTTAATGTTGGATTTGTGGTTTTAATGTTATGGCATTTGAATTTGATGAGAGAGAAGTGTTGTAGAAAAGTAGAGAGATGTAAGAGTTATATTTGTGTATATGTTTAGTGTGTGAGTAAATGTTAAGTTGATTTGACATCTTATTGTGAGTATATAAATGGTCTAATGGTTTAAAAGTATTAACACCATTAAAAATTAATATGGGATATTGGATTTCTTTATTATTTTATTATAAAAAATCCTTGTTTCATAATATAGAGATATAGAAGGTGAATATAGATATATTTATATCATTATAAAAAAAAATTGAAGACATGAAGAAATGAACTCTAATGCCCTTGATGGGTTTGGTAGTGGTTCCATTCATCTGCAAATGGTGGAGGTCATGGTGGTGGTGAATCTGAGTCTGATTTTGTCAAAGGCTATATTTTAGTATTCATAGGTCTTAGGTATCAATCAAAATTTAAAGGATTAATTTAGTTTCAAAATTCTAACTAATCTAGGGATAAGTTATCAAAAATTAAATGCTACAAATAAAGAATTTAATATTTTCTGTTAGGTTTTGAATTCAATAAATATATTAATATCCGTAATATATATTCGAGTAGACATATTACGGTTTCATTAAAATCATGTAAATAGTTAATTTAAAAGTGGGCACCTTTTCAATATATGACAAACATATTATGTTTTTGATGACTTTTTAAAAGTAAGAAGTTCAAGTAACATACTTTGTAATATAACTACTATGTAATATGCTTAATAAACCCATATGGTAATATAACAGACATAAGATGTTAAACATTCCCATACGGACGAGAATTCCTGCAAATAAAAATTAATTTTATTTAGATGACTATTTCAATACCATAATTTTCAAGGTAATCAAACAAAATGTAAAGAACTAAGGAAGACATAATATGTAAAATTATTGTACACATATTATACATATAACATCAATCTAGTTACAATACGTATCCATGTCAAGAAAATATGTTTAAGTACTGCATTTTGTAATATGTCTGGTCGTGAAACAATCAGGTTGGGAACGAAAACGTAATACCCACTTGAGTTAAAATGCACCTGCGAGTGTAAAAACAAATCCCACTGTGAACAATGGCGGCATAATTTGAGGCGTACAGGTTATTCATATCCCGTGGTGCCTATCATGCTTGAGTTATTCATATTTGTTGTCATTGGATCCACTTTGTTTTAGATATTCCGAATAGCAACTAGTGAAGGCATGGCTTCAACGTTGAATTAGTCTCCGCAAAGCTATTGTAGCTATTTGGTTATGATGCTTTTACTTTTCTTGCTTAGGGTTAATTTTGTTCAACGGCGGGTAAATAATGAAAAAAGCACTTTGTGTAATAATATGAATATGTGGTTCTAGACATTTGTGCTTTCATATGATTGCCTAGGGAAAATAAATAAACATGATATGGTAGATATCTCAACTTTTCCTTACTTTTTTTTTTCATTCTTTCTTTACTTTTTGCGGAAACTATTCTAATAATCCTTAAAGTAATTGGCGTAGTGTCATTTTGACCTTGAAACTAAAAAAGCATTCTACTTTAACCCTTAAATTATTAACTAGTGCTATTTTAGCCATTCCGTCCAAATTTTCTGTTAAATTGGACATAAATGGGAGGCATTTTTGTCATTTTAATTATTTTTTAGAAAAGTAAATTTAAATCCCAACTCAATATTAAATGTTGAATATTTTATACATAATATTATATATATATATGTGCGCATAACCACCATCTCCACCTCCACCTCCATTGCCACTATCCCACCATCATCCTTACCTCTACCCCCTTTCCTGCCATCCCATATATGGTTGATGGCTGGTGCCGGTGGTTTCTCTCTCTAAAGTTTATTTTTTCAATATTAAATATGGGAATTTTATATAGGTTTAGAATTTATTTTCTGTTTTGAATTTTAATTGTAAAGACAATAAATTTTAGAGAGAAACCACCGGTACCGGTATTCGTCAATGCCTTTGGTAAACTGCCACCACCACCATTTCTTCTCCCTCCTCCCCATATTCTCTCTTTCTTCACTTATCTTTTTTTCCATTTCTCTCTCTATATATATATACTCAAATCATACCTACACATATCCCAAAATCATATACAACCCAATTAATTTCAATCATTCAAAATTAAAATTAAAATTAAAATTAAAATTTAATTGGGTTAAACTTAAAGAGAGTCGAAGGAAGGTGAGATTCTAGGTGTATATACATATACATATATATATGAAAAATTTCCTATGCGGACTGGTCCGTACGGACCGGAACCTTTAGCGACGATTTTCCATCGCTAACATCATATCCCAAATGTATTCGAGATGGAAAACTGTCGTAAAGGTACCGTTTTGTATGGAAAATGTACTCTCTCTATATATATACGTATATACACAATACATAATAAAGTGGAAAGAGTAGATGAAGTGGTGGTGGTGGGTAATGGGATGGTGGGGTAGGGTGGTAGGAAAGGAGGTGAAGGTGGGAGGGAAGAGGAGGGGGGGCGCGCGGGTGATGGTGTTAGTGGAGATGGAGATGGAGATGATGGTTATGCACATATATATAATATTATGTATAATATGTTCAATATTTAATATTGAGTTGTGGTTTAAATTATTTTTTTTAAATTAATTGAAATGACAAAAATGCCCTTCATTTCCGTCTAACTTAACAAAAAATTTGGACGGAAGGGCAAAAATGATACTCGCTAATAATTTAAGGGCCAAAGTGAAGCATTTTGTAACTTAATGTCCAAAATGACACTAGGACAATAGTTTAAGGGCCATTAAGGTAGGTTACACTTATTATTATTTTTTGTTTGTTTGTTTCAAATTTTTTAATTTACATAGGATTAAACTTATCCAACTCAATCTAACATAATCATTCACTAAAGGCAAGCAAATCCATTTATATAACATTAAAATGGAAAAAAAGCAGTAAAATTAAATCTATTTTTTGCAAATGGGCTAAAAGCAAAATAAATGCTAAAGCAAAATAAATGGGTTAAATATAAAAAAATGGATTGTTTACTAATCAACAAAACGTTTTGGGTATGAATATATGTACAAACCCTTAGAATGTTGGGCTAAATCCTAATTTGCTAACACATAGATGGTCAGTCTACTCTCTCTCTCTTTCTTTACGTATACATATGCATATACATGCATAAACCAAAAACATTATTGTTGACCTAGCTTGAAGGTCTTAATCTTATTTTGATAATAACAATAAATCAGTCATGTGTAATTTAACACGTTATTGATTTGAGGTTATAGATTTCTTATTTAGAAAATCAAGAATAACATGATTGCTTAAAGGTAGTTTGACAAGGATCATTCAATAAATATCCGATTAAGTCAACAAAGCAATGGACTAGCAAGAGATCATTCTTATCACACATGCTAGTAATGTATTTAATGAAGCACAAAATATCAAGGATCATATGCCAAAGCTTCAAGGGAAAAGCTTCAAGTGAAGAATCAATTTGAAGAAACAAATCGAAGCATTCGAAGACTCACCTATTCGGTAATTGAGTGTTTGGTTAGGATTAATGTAAAGTTTCTCAATTGATTGATTATATAGCTCAAACATGAAGATGCATCATTCTTAGATCGATTAAAACCAAGTTTGAATTAAAATCATTTCAAAACATCATTCTTATAAAAACCGGTTTTGAAATAAATTCATAATTAATTCGTATGAATGAACTTTGATACAAAAACATATTTGGAAGTCTTAGAAACTTATTTGGAACACTCCCCAAGCATTATAATCAATTTTGGAGTCATATTGCAAAAGTTGGAAAATTTGCACAAAACCTCCCCAAACCAGAGCAATGTAGTCGACTACATTACTGTTGAGGGAGTCGACTACATCATGTAGTCGACTCCATGGGGACCAGGGGAGTAGACTCACTTGAGAAATATAGCCGTTGGAAATTTCTTGCAAGCCTAGTTTTGGCCTCTAACCACCCCTAACTACCCCAAACGGCCATATTGCTTCTTGGACTATTTATATGACTTCTAAGACTCATTTTGCACACCTTGAATCACTCCCATACTCTATACTTCATCTATCTTCAATAGCTAAAGATTCAAGAAATTGTTTTTAATCAATCATTATTTATTTGAGCTATATCATCTTGATCAAATAAGTAACTCTAGTGTGAGCTTAAATTGTATTCTTTAAACACTTGAGAGTTATTATAAATTGGTGTGAATCACCAATCAATTTGTATTCAAATTGTGAGAGAGGTAAATCTCATAAGAAAAACAAGAAGGCAAATTCTTGTTTAGTTTTTGTGAAAGGTAAATTTCATAAGGTTAGCAAGAGAGAGATTCTTGTGAGAGTATTGTGGTAAAGCAATACTTGTAGAGTGTTTGAGACAATAACACTTGCAGTGGTTTGATCTTCACCCGGAAGGAGATTGATTTTAGTGAAAATTTTCGGGGAACTAACCGAACGCGGATTATGGTTCGGTAAATTAAAACCGTGTGGACAAAAAGCTTGGGATTTCAAATCGGTTCAATCTTTTTTACTCAATCTCTTTATTATTGATTGTTTTGCTATTGCTTAATTGATTGCTCTTGGGATTGTTTGCTTAATTGTTTATGTGCTTGCATTCCTTGATATTTTGGTTTAGTAAATTTGTTTTACTTAAACATTTTGAAAATGTTTTTTTTTTAATTCCGATTAAGTTTTAAAAACCCTATTCACCCCCTTCTAGGGTATTTTCCGACCTACAATTATATATATATATATATATCAGTATAATAAAGGATATTGAGTTTTGAATCATAAAAACAAGTAAGGATATAAAGAATTATATGGGACAACTTGAGATTGAAGAAAGTTTTGAAAGTTAAATAGTGCTTTTGACACATGTTGCGACCAATTATATATCATAATTGTATATCCCTTCTTTTTGGTGAAAAAATTAGAGAAAGTCAAACCAACTGCAAAATTCTATTTATGTGCTCTTTAAACCTCACGTGTTATGCGCGTGGGATCTAAACCATTTAAAATTTTAACCCTGTTAGCCAAAGTGGATCAATTGTAATAAATTGGATAGTTGGTGGCTGTGTTTTAAATAGCGCAATTTTGTGCGCTACGAAGCAAGCCATTGCGTAATTTTACCCCCTAATGTTATGTACTGTGATGCAAATGGCGTTTGGAACAAAAAGCGTGGATGTTTTGGTGACGTGGCACGCTATAGTGTGAAAAGCGTACCCTATTTACATTTTTTGCATAATACATACGCTATTTGGGAAAGTGGAAATCTAGGTCAAATAAAATAAACGAGTTACCAAAGCTTATTCGTTGTTGTTCTATCTCTAAGTCATCTCTCCAGTTGTCGTCTCTCCTCTATTTATCCGTTTTATCCATTGACATCATCATTGCTGCTTTTATGCTTCTCCACTGATGTCATCGTTGCTGCTTCTTCACTGATGTTGCCGTTGCTGCTTCTCCTGCTCGAGTTGTGTTATCCTCATATCTCCTTCTCCACTGACATCGTCTCTCCTTCTCCTGCTTATCCTTCTCCTTATATAAGGTATTCCTTGAACCCTAGGCTTATTTTCCTTGAATGATTGAACCTAGGCTCGTTTTATTTGAACAGTTGAAGTGTTGAACCTAGGTTGATCTTACTTGAACGGTTTCACCCTAGGCTCGTTTTACTTGAATACTTTGTGGCCTTAACTTTAGAACCTGATGTGTTTGAATTTTAACTTTAGAGTTGGAAGTTATGTTACTCAGATTTTTGTGTTATTGTTATTTTTGTGTTTTAATGAATTTTTACTAATGTTCTTTAGTATAATATTATTTTTTTTATTTTTTTAATTATTACACTATTGAAGTCCCGAATAGCTTATGCTATTTGCGCTATGCGTTTCCGGAATCAAAACGCTATTACTCGCACTCTCGCTATTTAAAACATTGGTTGGTGGTAATAATTGCCAACTCTTTAAGATAGTAAAATGTTAGTAGGGTAATGCTTGAGAGGGACAAAAGTGCAATTAATCCTAATGTATATTTATATAATAATAAAGCATAATTCAATTATTTTAATGTGTACTGAAAATAGCAGTATCCCTGCCCTAGATCACACTTAAATCTAGATATATTGAACATAAGAGCATGCTAAAAGCAAAATAAATGGGTTAAATACAAAACATGGATTATTTACTAATCAACAAAATGTTTTGGGTATGAATATACAAACCCTTAGAATGTTGGGCTAAATCCTAATTTGCTAACACATATGGTTAGTCTTAGGGGTGTGCACGGTCCGGTCAACCAGACCGTTGACCATGCATCCGAACTGAACATTTCAGTCCTATAAAATTGCAGACCAGACCAGACCGAATTACTTGCTCAGACCGGACCGAACCGGTTTAAACGGTCCAATTTCGGTCGGTCCAACCGGTCCGAACTTTTTTAATGGGCCAATATGATTTGGGCTTTTTTGTCTATTTTTTCAAACTTTTTAAACCCATTTTTAAACTTATTCAATATGAACTAGGAAACTTATAAATAAAGCCCAACATTCCATATTAGATATTTAATAACAATGGTTAAATTAGCTAAAATCAAGCCCAAATTCATCTTTCACGTAATAACAATTTGAAGAATACACTGTTGTCTGCCTGTCTACACTGTTGTATACACAAACTGCTGCTTACACAAAAGTAAAAATTCATATGCTCAAAAATAACAATCCAATATAAATCTATTGGCCCAAAACATAAGAAACCAATAGCAACAATGCAAAATTCCTGGCCTAAATAATAGCACCATGAGTCCATGACCACTATTTTTGTGTCCACTTTCTAAACACGTCTAATAAGCCCAAAAATCCAAACACGTCACAAATTACAATCCATAAAATAAGACACCACCACTGTTTTTTGTGTCTTATTGTCTAAACACATCTAAGGCCAAAAAGTCCAACAAATCCCAAATTACAATCCATAACATAAAACAACAAACTACAATTCAAAAAATAAGACACCAAATACTTATTAATTCCAAGCACATCCCAAAAATCAAAATATAACATAAATTTTGAACTCTCCATTCAAGCACTTCTTCGATTCTTTGAAGCCCCTCCTTATAATCTTATCATGAATCATTTAAGTTTTGTCCGATGTTGAACCCAATATTTCTAAAAAATAAACACAAAATATTATTATAAATTGACATAAAAAGTAATGCTTAAAAAATAATTGCAAAGTAACAAAATATATGAAAAAAGAAATATTACCCGAATCAATCTTTTCAAGTTGTTCCACTTCGTCTAAAGCATCCCGAAGATTAATTGGGGTTGATGAAGAACGAATTCAATTTTGTGTACAAATGAGGGCTTCCACCGTACTAGGCAACAATGAACTACGAAATGGGTCAAGCAGACGACATCCGGTACTAAATGCGGACTCGGAAGCTACGGTAAACACGGGAATCACAAATACATCCCGTGCTACATAAAAAAGCATTGGATACTTGTTAACATTGTTCTTCCACCAACTTAAAACACTAAAATTGTTGTCTTTGTTTTCAACCTCAAGACTTTTCCCTAAAAACCTCTTAACCTCCGATTTAGACCCTAAAGTATCCTCCGACTCCATATGCTTATTAAATTGAGAGGTTAAAAAATCGAGCCCTTCTTCCTCCCCCTCCTCATCTACTAACCCAACTTTTGATGTTTCATTCTCTTTTTGTGACGATGCACTACTAGGCTTATTATCATTATACCACTCATACAATCGAACCAAAGCATCTTTCACCTTTCTTGACATCTCTTTTGCAGTCTCACTTTTATACAAACGACTAAACCAAAATGTAACATATTTTAATTTATATCTAGGATCAAGAATAACCGCAACAAATGACAATAAGTTAATGTTCTCAATGTCCCAATATTTCTCAAATTTTTTCAACATATTTTCCGCCATTGAAGATACCATGTAATTACCATCTTTTCTCAAACTAAGCAATTTACTTTGAATCAATACAAGCCCATTAAAAAAATAATTCAATGTGACATACAAAGATCCCAAAAACTGCAAGGTAGCATTATAAAAAATCTTAAGAAATTTTACTAAACTTTCAACTTGTTTCCAATCATCAATAGTGGGAGGCCCCGGATTATACCCCTTTCCCCCTTCTCTTTCTCTAAAGTATGAAAGATAATTATTGTCATCGTCCTCCATTATATCAAAAGCCTTTTCAAACTTTTCCGCTGTATCCAACATTAAATAAGTTGAGTTCCACTTAGTTCTAACGTCTAGACACAACAAACACTTGCTTTCTATTTTTTCTTTCTCAACACACTTCTTAAAAGTTGTCAATCTAGCCGGGGATGATTTTACATACTTTACTGCATTGCTCACTTTAATAATCAAATAATCTAATTCTCTCAAACCATCGCCAACAATGAGATTTAAAATGTGAGCACAACACTTAACATGGAGATAATCATGTTCCAAAATGGTACCCTTTCGATTTTTAGTTTGTCTTGTCATATATCTAATGATACCATTATTAGAACTTGCATTATCTACTGTGATAGTGAAAATGCTATATATCCCCCATTCAAGCAAACATGTTTCAATGACTCTCCCGAGCTCCTCACCCTTATGACTTTGAACTTGACAAAAATTCAATATTTTTTTATACAACCTCCAATCATCATCAATAAAGTGCGCTGTGAGACACATGTAATTTATGTTTTGAATTGAAGTCCATGTGTCCGTTGTGAGGCAAAGCCTTCTACCTTCGATAAAACCCTTTAAAATTTTCTTCTCTCCTAAATAAAGTTTCAAACAATCTCTTGCTACAGTTGTACGACAATGGATAGTTAACCTTGATTGTGAAATGCCCATAAAAAGCCTAAAACCTTCATTCTCAACAAACTTAAATGGCAACTCATCAATTATTATCATCTTCGCAAGAGCTATTCGACATGCTTCTACACTAAAACTAATTAACGTAAGATTTGTACCACCCTCCTTCTTTGGTTCAAAACACAATTGCTTTTGCTTCTTATCTTGTGTTTTATATAGGTACTCTTTACAATTAGGTGTGTGAGCAAGTAAATTTTTGGTGCCATTTTTGCATGAATCACATGTATACGCACTACACCAAAATACCCGAATTGTCACGGTTTAAAACCGTGACAAAGGCCACTTGTTACAGTTTAAAACCGTGACAATTAGAGCGGTGACAAAGAAAAATATTTCGGTTAAGAACCGTTACAACAACCAATTGTCACGGTTTTTTAAAGGGATCTGATGCACGGTAACGGGACTCTGTAACACGGTTTTGAACCGAAACAAACCAAATATTTATTTCGGTTTAAGACCGACACAAGTTTTAAGTTTGTCACGGTTTACAATCGACACAATTTGTGCCTTGGTCCTCCAAATTGTCACGGTTATAAACCGTGACAATATTAGCCGTGTGCACTGCATGTTGTTTCGGTCGACATCCGAGCCAAGGTTTTTCCCATTTTCTGACAATTGTCACGGTTTTGAACCGTGACAATTTTAATTTTAATTTTAAAAAAAATATATGCAAAAATGGAAATTCCCAAAATTTCTAATATATATACCTGCAATACAATCCCAACCACATTCTCAGTTTATTGCAATCACACAAAACATATTCTCTTTATATTACATTCATATAAACCAAATTCTCATTACAATTATAATCACACAAACCAAATTCTCATTATAATTACCATGGATATTGAGGAATTACCAAAAGGGATATAATTAATATGGAGCAAACAAAATCAATAACATGTATGTACAAATATTATCAGCATTAACCCTTTGAGCCAATTCAACCATGAGCTTACTGAGGAAAAGAACAATATCCTTTCATAATTGGACCATCAAAACGTTCAAAAATCTTGAGCTCGTCATCTTTCCTCCCATGTAGAAGGGTTTCAGGAAAATAAAGTAATTTTATCCTTATAAAAGCTGCCTACTTCACATGTATAAATTTGCATGATAAGATTTAGAATATACCAACATGAAAATATAGAAAGAAGTATAAATTATTTTATTGCTCAAAATACTTGCGATTACATTCCCACCGTCCTAACTTGAGAATCCATGTACGCTCTAGCACTATTTCAAAGATAAACTAACTGCAAGATAATTAGTGATGACTGGGACCAAATTGAAAAGGGTCAGTGGTGATTATTGTAGAACAATATTTGTTACGTATTGCTGAGATTCCGTACATCAATGGTCTTAAAAAATAGATGGATCCTTAATTTGAGACGGAAGGAGTGATCACATAATAAGTAGCTCAAATACACAGCTCTTGCTTCAATTAATGCTATTTGATTATATATAAGAAAAAAAAATAAGAAGGGTAATTCCCATAATTAAGCTCCTCTAGAACTTGTTTCCTGCCATGAAACTTGATTATATAGCCTAATTTGTTGTAATTAATCATTTCCTCAGTTAGCTCACATTGGAAGTGAAGGATAAAGTTGACTACCAAGCCACACAAGGATCAGATCAGTTCGTCCTTATGAACATTTTCATGCATTCGGGAGTATGAAAATTAACTTACTATTCTGATTTAAATTTAAGGCAGAAATTGGAATTTTCTTAATATAATTCATTCATATATGAAACAAAGAATCCAATGAATCTATATAAACATGTTAATATATATGTTAAACTTTGCCACTAAGCATATGCAAAAGTATCAATCTAAGCCATGAAAGAGCGAAGAAAGAAAGGGAAGTTAAGTCATTTAAAGGGAAGTTATTTATAAACTTAAATTCAGAATTAAAATATAGACAAAAGTGATAAAATCACATCTGACCTTATCAAAGACTAGCCTATTTATACAATAGAGGAGTTGCTGCTTTATCTTGTCCATCTCCCACTGCCACTCAAATTGCTATTAGTGGCTTCTTCCTTTATAACATAACACTTGTATATATATAGTGAAATGACCCTTAAAAAGCAAAACAAGAAAAAGTTTTAGAACAACATCAAAAACCAACGTGATCATGTAGTTGTATATTTAAATTAATGTATAGTTGTGCTATTTATAAGTAGTCACAAGCTCTAGACACCCCTCAATATTGTATAATTGTTATATTTGAAAGGATGCGGTTTTGAAAGAAAATTAGAGCCCATCTCAAAGATTCAGATTGTTCTTGTTCTCCTCGGAGATTCTTGAAATTGTGGAACTATAAATTACTGTCTATTCATTTACCACGGCACCATACTAATCAAGCGCACTTACATTCTCGTTACCAAACCCTCCCACAACATTTACAGTTAATTATCACAACTTAGTTTGGAATAGAGAAGTATATGTATTTACCTGATTCCATTTCCTCGCTTGTTGATACCAGCTAAGTATACTGCAATCACATATAAGATGGAAAATTCCTCAGTTTCCAAAGAATGCAAATCCAAATGAATTCCCAAGAAAAATAAAAAAACCAATCAAAATAATTATACATATATTATATAATCAAATCATACCTATTTAATGTACACCGACTTGTTAGATCAAACATGAAGATCGTTGCTACAGAGTCTTTGCAAGTAAGTGGAATGTGATCGTGAGAACTATCGCCTCCTACACAAATTTAAAAAAATTTAGTCATTTCATTTTCTCTGGAAAAGGGGAGGAAAGGAAATTGGAATTTAAAGGGAAAAGGAAATACCTGCAACTTCCCATAGACTAAACGAAATACGAGCCCCTCTAACGGAGAGTGTTTTGTCCATTTGATTTACTCCTCTTATATTAAACCCTTTTTCCTTCTTTCTCTGTCCCTACATACTTTGTCTTTCACATCAAGAACAAAGTGGAAATTAAGAGAAGAGAATGATAAAATTAGGCTGTTTTGAGAAAGATTTTCATGGAAGAGAAAAGAAAAACTTACGGGGGAGATAGATGGTTTAGGCATTACATAGACAATACAAAACTTAAGCTCAACCAAATTGTACCATATTACTTGATCTATGAAAAATATATGCAATCAAACACCAATTAAAGCTGGCAATGGTCAGATTTTATTTTATTTTTTTGTGGGTTGATTCTATTTTTTTGTGCAACGGATTTACGAGGTATGTTAGCATAATCTCCATTCTAATCAAAGAAGTGTACAATGAAATGCCTATTAAAGTCCATATATTAAGCTCTAAACGCTATCAAAAATAGTATACACGCGGCAGCAAAATAAATTCCAAAACAGTGTACAAATGTATAAGCAGTGTACAAGCAGCGGCAAACGAAGCCTTAAAATAATTTATATAGCAGCAAAAACAATGTATATTAGAGCCAGAAAATATAGCACAAACAACCTTAAAAAAGTATATGTTTTTAGATAAAAATAAAAACAGTAATGCCACAGGTGTTACTGTGTAAAGAGAGAAAGACATGCAGCTGTTGTAAAACATGTATATATAGAAATAGACATAGCTATATATTAGCTATGGGAAAACACATACACGTGTCTATGTAGAGAGATATGGAGATAGATATATATATATAGAGAGAGAGAGTAGCGTACTTTTTATGGGATGCTCGAGAGAAGTCGTCAAGGCGTCGACAGGAAACCCGACCAACTAAAGCAGGTAAACCAATTCTTTTTGTTGGTGAGACTTCCTTGATATGCACAAAAAAGCAATGTACAATTTGAGTATGTAAGCTTAAATTATAAATTAAACAGGAAAAAAATAAAATAGCAAATGTACCAAATTTCACAATAAAAGTAGTAAACATGAAGTTACTGATATGTGCAACGAAAATGACAATAGCTTGGTAGAATCATACAAGTATCTTATTTCTAGATATAAAGAGAGTGGCGAGTAATTGTTTGGGTTTGTGGAAGTAAATTGGCATTTTAATAAGGGTAGACCAGGTCCGGCCCATTGGCAAGACCCCCGAAGAACACAAAGCCTTGGAGCGTGTATTGGAATGTAGTGTTGTCGGAGGGAAGAGTGAGAGCAGCGGGCATCAATCAATCAAAGAAAAGAAAAGAATGGATTCTTCGAGTGCGAGTGTAGCAGCAGCACCAGCACAGGTTGAGGTGGTACCGGTCTTCATCGACACGAATCTCAGCACTCACTTTGCTATGTCTATCTCCCCTCACATTACTGTTCCAGACTTCAAGAGTAAGACAGACCGACCCCCGACCCCCTTTTCTTTTCTTTTCTTCTCTTTCTCCTATTAAAGTTACTACTTCTTCTTATAGCGGCATTTCCGTGATTTTAGTCGGTTCTTTTCATTATTATTATTATTATTATTGATGATTTTGTTGCGTAAACAATCGAATGAATTTCTTGTTGATTATTAATGTTTTTTGTAGTATCTTTTATGCAAGTTAATCGTCAAGGTTGTTGCTTTTCCTGTTTCTGTATTTGTATACTACCCTGCCCCTGAACCAATAACACTTTTTTTTTGGGACATCTGTCTGTCATATTTCGGAAATCAAGTATGAAAGTCAATGAGACGGATGGAATACTTGTGTATCTATTCTATTCTATTATATTATATTGAGAGAAAATAAGAAGGATTCAGGATTTTCTTCTGCTTAATATTTATTTTATCCCTCTCACATTTCTTCTCATCCATCCTGTGCAAAAGTAAAAGGTTACCATGGCACATGAAACTATATATGTAATAATCCATATTTTCTAATTATTTTATAAACATATTTTAGCAACAAAGAGAAAAAAATGATGATATAGGGCTTGACGGATTCGTTGATTCCACGAATTTATTCAGTAGCTGAATGAAATCAGGTTCGCTTAATGCAATTGGGTAATAGAGTAAAAGACCAGCTGATTAGTGATGGTGATCAGGGATTGTTAAAAAGAGGAAAATCCACTTGTATATTCAAAGAGTAATTAAGATGAATTTATGTTGAGACAGAGAAGGGTATAGATCATTTGATGTTGCATACAATTATTGATTATCATCATATCATGAAACAATAGTCAAATAATTAAGTAGTTAAATAATATT